>MJUU01018980.1:70505-106395 GCA_002080025.1 Modiolus philippinarum
TTAGTTGAATTCTTTTGTTTTGTATTACTAAAATGTGTTTTAAAGGAATTAAAACATATATATTCACAATCGGATTTTTTGAATGCCCATTGAATAAGACGTCTGAATTTTTCCTTTATAAGATTATGTGGTAAGGTAGTATAGAGGGTAGAGAAATCAAAACTTTCAAGGGATTCAAAAGGGACATTATAAGCATTCAATTTATCGAGAGCTTCCAATAAATTTTTTACACTCCAAAATGATTGACATCACTGTTTTCATATACTTTGTTACAGAAATTTATAACCAGGTTTTTAATAGCAGTCAAAGTATTAGTGAGTATGTATAATGTATCAAAATGGGGAATAAAGAGAAGTTATCGCCCGGACACACACTCCATCAACTGTATATTAAAAGAGCAAAGGTCTAAATATGTATAATGTATCAAAATTTAAATGCCTACATATCAACTGTTTATTTGCTTTCGTATGTCAAAATTTATATAAGGTTTGTAAGTATTGTTTATTATGTACCAATTACTTTTAGATTGTAACCAATACGTCAGCTGTTTATGATGCCACAACAGGTATATTTTCACCACCTGTTACTGGAATGTATGTTTTTTCATGGACGGCTAACGTTGCTGATCAAGACTCTCAGTCAACAGAATTAGTTGTTGATGGTTCTGCCAAATCATGGGCGTATGCTGACACTGCGGCTGTAGGAGATGGTGATTACGGAAGCTCTTCTCAGACTATAGTATTAAAGGTAAACCTATCTGAAAAGTAAGTTAACTAAACTGTCAGTGACAAACACTCTATGGTTTGTTTCTATTATTTGAATTATACAACTCAAGCCAAAACGAGTCCAGGGAACTAAACCAAATTACTGATAACTTAGTAAAAATTCTGTTTTGTTTATTTTATTGTATTCATGAAATTACAATCACGTTTGCCAAACGTCTTCGTATGTATGTTACTATATAATCTGTCTGTGTAAAAAAGTATTCAAGTGCGCAAAATCTGCATTGCATTTGTATACAAATTTCACGTATAAATGAAAGGACCAAAAAATATATTAATAGAAGTATGAAATTTAGAAACATGAGAGTTGTATTTCTATCGATTAAAGTAGCCCTTAACTTGTTAGGCAGTTAAATCTTGAATATCTATAGAGTCAAAATGACAACCCAAACATTTTTCCAAATGTTTTACTATTTATATACACACATACTTCTCAACTTCATACATGTTTTCCCTTCATTTTCAGCTATATAAGGGAATGAATGTTTGGATACGTACAGGAACAGTTGGTAAAGGAGCAGTTCATGGAAACGATTACAGCACCTTTTCCGGATTTTTGCTTTTCCCAATAAACTGAAAATTTAATCATATATTTTGCCAATTATGAAATGAAATATAGTTATTAAACTAGACGAGCCCTTGAAAACACCTGCAGTGACACGGTGAAAGTTACAATCATAGACCAAATTCACAAGCAAACCGAAATGTAAGACAATTGACAAACGTAAACAGCGAATATTAACCTAACTTTCTCTGGTCATTTTTAAAATTTGTTGATATTTGTATTATTCGGTAGTATTCATGATATAGGGTATTTTTTCATTTTTTACAATATTCAGGATGTATATTGGTAATGTATGGAGTGATTTGTAATACAAAAATAATCCCTTTATGTCTAATTCTTTGTTTAATTCGACTTCAAAAGTGGCAGTTTTGGCAAAACCTGTTTGTGGTTTCCCCGTGATAGCAAAGATATGTCAAGATATCTTTAAAAAAATGAAAATGAAAATTTAAAATTTCAATATTTATTTACTATCAAATAATTTCTTTGAAAATAACACATAAACGAAACTAAACACGTACATATACACGTCGGAAAAACATATCATGAGCACGGCACAGAAAAGAAAATGAAGACACGCACATATACAAAAATGAACAACACGGACCCAATAAAAACCATGGGTGAGATCAGGTGCACCGGTAGAGTAAGCATCTCCTGCTTCTTACAACTTCATCTTTAAAGTATTGGATATTCCATTAGGAACTATGATGCTATTCAAGCCTAACAATCTACCTCTTAGGTATACAGGGTAACACCGTAATTTTTATTTCTGTCCCTGTTGTTACTGCATTTTCTATTATTCTTCATATTTATTTAGCACTAGCTTGTGACTAGTATTTGTATTTAGTAATTTGCTTTGCAGAACAAGCTGATCCGTTGTACAAGGGAACATACAATGTGCATAAAATTTGATTTAGTAATGAATATGTCCCTTGTGTTACTGTCCCTTGTGTTACGTAACACTAGTGACCAAATTCGTGAAATCAGAGGCGACAAGTTGATTCTAAGGAACCATGTTTTAGAGGAAGACAAAAACAAATGCAATCACCCCGTGCACAATACTTTTCTAGTTCATCTTTTTGGAAACACAGGTCCTTATCCACAATAGTAAAGGTTTTTGAAACATTAAACAGACAGTAACACAAGGGACAATTTAAAAAAGTAACACAAGCGACATTTAAAGTAACACAAGGGACATACATGATTGCTAACTCAACGATGCAACTTCGATTTTACCATTGAATACAGAGCAAATTTAAAAGTAAATAGAACAATGAATCAGTAACTGTATACTTCTTAATTCGATAGTTTTACAAAACTAAAAGATCTATTAGAATGCACAAAAATCTGATAACAAAAGTAGCCGAAACATTAACATGCAAAAAACAAATCAATTTTGACATGCTAAAATTCATTTGGGTTAGCTTTTCTTTATGTTTTTTTGAAAGAGTTGAGTAAAAAATGACTACTTATATGTTTTTAAAAGTAAAAAAATGTGAAAACTTTCAAAACACCGTTTAATTGATAATGTTTCAGACATCAAATGACACTTGTGTTACCAAATGTCTCTATTGTTACCTGCTTGAGCGATTGCAGGATGCCTGGATGTAAAATTTCCCTTCAAGTATATGAACTAGGCCGTGGCTATTCTTCCGGCTAGCCGGAAAAATAGGCAAAAATGTCTATTCTTCCAGCCAAAAATAAATACACAAATTAATCGATTTAAACAAAAACAAATATATTTTTCCCTTTTAAAGAATCATAAATCTTATTAATTTACCTTTACTTGGTTTTCCTTTTGATAAAAGATAACTTTTGTAACTATTAATTTTTATCTGAATTTCAATGGCCGGAAAAATAGACATTTTTGTCTATTTTTCCGGACAGCAGGACAAATAGTAAAATTTGTCTATTTTTCCGGCCATAAATAATGCATACAACAACAAATATTTTCACATTTATCTATATCCAACGGCTTTACAATATTTAAAATACTAACTTTTATTTCACAGAAATTGCAAATAGACCAGTGGCGGATTTAGGGGGGGCGGGTGGGCCCGGCCCCCCCCTTAGGTCGGAAAATATTTAAAATTCCTAGGGGTTTTTTAAAAAAAATTGGGTTCCGGGCCCCCCCTTTTGAAAAAAATATTGGTCGGGCCCCCCTTAGCAGAAAGTCTGGATCCGCCACTGTAGAAAGCTTATATTATATGTTATTAGTTCAAATGTTACAAATTATGAAAACCTCTATCACTGTCAACTGCCGGAAAAATAGACTTTTTTGTCTATTCTTCCGGCTAGCCGGAAAAATAGCCACTTCGTATGAACTAATTGACCTCTACTTTTCCAGGAAAATTAAGTAATAAAAATTACAACGCTTAAACATTTTATAAAAAGAAAGCAATGTTTATATGTACTCGATACAAGTGTCCCCGGTGTTACTAAATGCTCCCGTGTGTTACTAAAATTAAAAATTTGTATTATTTTCATGTTTCAAGTTAAAATTTTGATTCTCTTTGAATGAAAATGTTGGTTTGATCGTTCCATCTTTGGGCTATCAAACTGAAATAATTAAATTGTAAAAATAAAGAGACAGTATTTTATTTTTGATGGTAGAAAGTCACTTGTGTTACCAATTGTAGCCCTTGTGTTACACAATTGTCACCGGTGTTACTGACCAGTTTTTGACAAACCAGAAATTTTCAGCTCAACTCTAGTGGTAAAAATTAAGAGTAAAGATAGCGTATGTCGCGATAATGATATCAACAATAACAAATTTTTAATATTTAAAATAATTAGTAAATAAATTGTAAAAGTTTGAAAGATCTAATCCCGCTCGTGTACGAAAGAGATTTGCAATAAAAAAAAAATTATGTGAAATAACTAAATCGAGACAATATCATTTTATACCAGTGACTTTTATTTGTTTATTATATCAAGAGGGTTACAGTGGCAATATTCTAAAAACATACGTGATTTTTATCATTTTTATGGATAGTAACACAAGGGACACTGGCTGTTGACAATGGACTTATTTTTCAATTAAATTTTATTTCTGTGCATTCAAAGTTAATGCCGAGCTGTTGTTTCTCAAACTTGAAATGATTAAGGACTCAAAAACCTTAAAACTGATACAAAATGGCCAGTTTGATTTTTTCTAAAATCATCTTCAAAATATTGACGATTTTTGAGAAAAACCCTGATATGGATAGAATCGTTAAAAAATTATGGTCTACATTCCCAGCGTACGGAGCGTATATTTCAATATTGATTCGGAACTTTAGAGGTTTTATTTCATGCATTCAGGCAGCGATTCCCAGGGCCTGCTAATTCAAGTATATGTTTAGCCTTTGTTACTCTCGTCCCTTCAAGAATTCTCCCTCTTGTATAGCTCTGTCCTTAGCTGGTTTTGGCTTTCCTATTTAAATTCTATTAGTATTTTGTTTTCTATCAGATTTTACAAATGCTATTGATTTCCAAATGCTTTGGTTTTGTCTGAAGGGACATAAGTTATCGAAATGCACATATGCAGAAATAAAATTTACAGTAACTTCGGTATTTTGTAATTCATTACCACTGGGCTGATGCCTCTGCTGGTGGACTGTTAGTCCCCGGGATATTCACCATCCCAGTAGCCAGTACTTCGGTGCTGGCCCGAAAATCAATCTTAATTGGAAACTTACAACATCTAAATTTTAAAAAAAGTTTAAAACTAAGGAGTATCTCCCTCTTGCATAGTTCTGTCCTTAGATGATTTTGGCTTTCCTATATAGATTCTATTGGTAATATGTGCTCTATCAGATGCTACAAATGTTTCGGTATATGGATATCTAAATGTTTTAATTTGATCTGCAGTGAAGAGACATAAGTTGTCGAAATCCGCATATGCAGAAAATAATTAACAGTAACTTCGGTACTTTGTTATCCTAAAAAAATATGCATTGTTGAATTTGTTTCGAACATCTATTTCGACTAATTAGACTTTTGCTAATTGGCCGTGGCCATGTTCATCATCAGGAGCCCAAGCCAAATTTCTATAAAGTAGTAAGATCTAACAAGTAATTATATATAATGATCGTCATATAAGGGGCTCTACACCTAGTGATCTGGTTTTTGATAAAAGCTAGCTTGTATACTTAATTTTTTTAAGATTCGATATTTTCACTTTAATGTAGCTGATGTAAGAATGTCTTTTAGATTCTTGTGTCCCCGATATACAAATTTTGGTTTAATGTCAAACAGAAGTTTTGCTTCTTCATCTGCTCTTAATGCATTCCAATGTTTTGAAAAGTTTTCTTAAGTAGTTTAGCTCGAGGCGTGTTACTCGTAGAAAAGACTAGTGGACATTCGTTCCCAACTGTTTTTATCTTGTTTACATTTCAGCGTAATTTTCCTGTTTATAAGTGACACTTCATGAAAAGCTCGTTCAATTTCATGTTCTTTGTATCCTCGAAGTAAAAGGCGATCTTTAAAAATATTGTACTGTTGTTTTAAATCTGCTCCGTTATTAGTGCATCGTTTGAACCGAATTGTTTCCCTTTTGATCAAACCTTTAGAAGTAGAAGACGGGTGACAGGATAACCTTTGTAGGTATTGACAAGTTTCAGTGGGTTTGTGAAAAGTAGATATATCAAGTATTCCAGTTGCTCGAAATATTGATCCCTTGAACATTAAAATATCTAAGAACTGTAGGTTATCTAATGAAGCTTCGTATGTGAATTTCAATAAAGGATGTTGTTGATTGGCATATTGAAAAAATTCGGCAATGTCTTTCTGATAACCCTTTTTAAATATGAAGAAACCATTATCCCCGTTCCTATACAGATCGGATATTCGATCTTTATGCATATAGTTCTAACTACAATGAAACCTGTCTAAACCGAATCCTGACTAAACCGAAACCCTGTCTAAACCACACACAATGTTGAGACCCTTTGTATCAAATTCTATATATTTTGGACCTGTATAAACCGAACACCTGTCTAAACCGAACAAAATCTTCAGTCCCAGGGAGGTTCTGTTTAGACAGGTTTCACTGTATATTGTTCAAAACTTCGTAAACAGTGATATCTGTAATTTCAGGAGATAATGATGAACCCATCGGAACACCCGTTCTTTGCTTAAACTATATGTTGTTAAAAGTGAATTCGTTGTTTTCCAGTACAATTTGTAGCAAGTCTATTTTGCTTTGCAGAGGGGGAAATCTGCAAAGCAAAGTGGGATTGTACATTTCTTTCAAATCGAAGCTTACTAATAGAATATCTTTTTCCAATTTTAACTGTTCGATGGTGTTGATAAATGATAAAGAATCTTTTACGTATTTATGTTGTTGTATAACAGCGGGGAGTAAAATTTTATCGATGTATTTTCCTACCCTTCCACATAGTGATATGATTGGTCTGCCTTTTAGATTTGCACTTTTGTACAACTGAGGGTTCTCTTGAATATTTTCAATAATTTCAGGTTCAATTTTATGTATTTTTGGAAGAGGGTATAATCTTCCAGGTCTAATGTTCTGTTTGGTGATAAGGTATTGAAATGTAATTTTATCGATCAAACCTTCATTGTGCATTTTTATTATAGCTTGTTTTTTTACAATCTTTTTCTATGGTATTTAATTTTTCAATTTCAATGTAGTGAGTATTACTACTCAGCTGTCTTCTTAAATGTATTCTGTTTTATCCCAGATAACAGTCGTGTTGTTTTTGTCAGCCTTGCGCATGATAAAATTTCTATTACTTTTTAGGTTAGAAAGGGCTTTTCTTTCTTTGCCCGTAAGATTGTCGTGAGAGTTGGTAAGTTTGAAATTGTCAATTTCAAGTCTCGTTCTGAATATATATGTTTCAAATGCATTACTTACAAAGCCCAGTTGATAACCAGACTTTGACAAAAAAAGGTGTTCTTTCTGAGCCTTTCCCGAATCAAAGTGATATTTGCATCTTCATTTTTCTCGCAAACTCATTGAAGTCTGCTATAATGTTACGTTTGCTACACTTGTTCGTTGGGGAAGGGATATATTTTAAACCCTTGCTCAAAAGAATTATTTTATCATCTTCATCAGTTTCTGGAGTGAATTTCACGAGCCTTCTTTATTATAGGGCTTTTGCTCTAGAATGAGAGCGTTGATACTCTTATCTTTGTTTAGAATATTGGACTTTTTTCAAGATAGCCCGTTTAGAGTATTTCTCCCTGTTGAAGCGTCTGTTTGCTATGATAGCAAAACAAAATGAAGTGATGAAATTCATTACACCCTGAAACAAGATGTGAAGTACCGCCCACAAAATGCAGGAACAAATCAGAGCATAATTAAGAAATGACTGACAGCGAACATCCCGGTACCAGACCAAATGTTACCAAAGGTAAGCCATAATTATTGATTCTAATGCACTTATGTTTGTAACGCCAATTTTGATTGGATGGCGTCAGAATTTTGAGGGGGTAAAATCCACGATGTACCGTCGGAACCAATAGCAACGTAACTGCGCAGACGCATACCGTGCTTCCTGTGATTTTAAAATCGATTTTAATTGTTTTTGGGGGGTTTGCATTAGAATGGAGATAACCAAACTGTATTTTAGGATCTTCAGGGGTAAATCTAAGATTTTACTGTCGCAAACATCCGTTTTCCGGCTCCGCTAACGCGTCGCCGGAAAACTCAGTTTGCGACAGTAAAATCTACGATTTACCCCCTCAGATCCTAAAATACAGTATGGTTATCTCCTAATTTCCTTTAAAAATGCACTTGTTTCTTCGATATTTTATTGTATTTCACATAAATGAAAACGTCATAAATATCTCTAACCTGGCAGTAAAGAGAACAAGAATCGAAATGCGGTCATGCAGTTAATTGGCCAAGTATGTAGTAAACTGTGTATACAGTATCAAACCATCAGTAGATATGATAGCTAAAACAAATTAAGGCAGAAAAGTAATAAACTTTCTTTTATCAATGAATGATCGAATATCCAATCTGTATAGGTACAGAGATGATGGTTTCTTCACATTTAAAAATGGTAATCAGAAATACATTGTCGAAATTTTTCAATATGCCAATCAACAACATCCTTTATTGAAATTCACAAGATAACCTACAGTTCTAAACCCTGTCCTCCAGGCTGCCTGTTTCTGCCATCGACATAATATTTTGGCCACATGTAGATGTATCGTGATTTGTTGAGATAAGTATCATGACAAGTCGACATACCACCAATCGGCAAGATAGTTATTTCTAGAACATATTCGGAACCCACATGTTTTCCTCTACAGGGAGTGCAGGCTCAAGTTTGGTCTGTTTTGTGTATTCTTTCCCTTTCAAGATTGTGGTCTTAGAGTTAGTGGTCTACCTGTATTTGGTTTTATTTGTATGTTTATTATACTATGGGGAAACGGGATAGAGAAAGGGGAGGTTTGGGTACCCATAAACCGGTTTAACCCTACCGCTGGCTGTTGCCAGTGCCGGTAAAAAGTCCGGCTATCCCGAGTTCCTATCGTTATCTATGTTCTTCTTTTAATATTTTATTGTTTTTCTTGTGCAGTTCGCTGAGTGATTGTTACATGTGATTGTAATGTTCGGCCATTGTAAGTGTTTCCTGTTATCTTCCCTTCATCAATGATAACATGAAAAATATCTCGACTCTTCTATAAAATGTCGCGATAATATTATCTCGACCAGTTCCGATAAAACAAGAAAAAAGTCAACATAACGAGATAATTATCGTAACTTTTCATGATAATATCACAATTTGTCGAGATAAAACTATCTCGACCCAAAATTATGTGGATGTCAGAAATAAGCCACCATAGAATTACAACAACAGTACAATATTTTTAAAGATCGCCTTTTACTTCGAGGATACAAAGAACATGATATTGAACGAGCTTTTCATGAAGTATCACTTATAAAGAGGGAAAATACGCAGAAATGTAAACAATATAAAAAAGGTTGGGAACGAATGTCCACTAGTCTTTTCTACGAGATACATTGGAATGCATTAAGAGCAGATGAAGAAGCAAAACTTCTGTTTGACATTAAACCAATATTTGTATTTCGGAGACACAAGAATCTAAAAGACATTCTTACATCAGCTACATTAAAGTGAAAATATCGAATCTTAAAAAAAAATAAGTATACAAGCTAGCTTTTATCTAAAACCAGATCACTTGTAGAGCCCCTTATATGACGATCTTCATTATTTATCATTACTTGTCAGATCTTACTCCTTATAGCAATTTGGCTTGGGCTCCGGATGATGTTTATGACCACGGCCAATTAGCAAAGGTTTAATTAGTCGAAATAGATGTTCGAAAGACTTAGTGAACTCGAATTGGGGTGCCGGGATTGGAATTCATCTCGTTTCTTTTTTTACTTTTTTTTGTAAAACATTCTTACATCAGCTACATTAAAGTGAAAATATCAAATCTTAAAAAAATTAAGTATACAAGCTAGCTTTTATCTAAAACCAGATCACTAGGTGTAGAGCCCCTTATATGACGATCTTCATTATATATGATTACTTGTCAGATCTTACTACTTTATAGCAATTTGGCTTGGGCTCTTGATGATGAACATGGCCACGGCAAATAAAAAGTTTAATATAGTCGAAATAGAAGTTCGAAACACTTAGTGAGCTCGAATTGGGGTGCCGGGATTGGAATTGATCTCGTTTTCTGTAAAATATTCCTTCAAAAAAGAAGATAAAAGTATTGTGCACATCTTTGATACATGTACAAATAATCTGTATTAAGATAAAAAAAACTTCCTGTCTAGAACACTGCAGCAGATTTGCTCCAGACATTGAGGGTACCATTTCGTTAATTAATTGACCTAAAACGAATAAGTTCAACAACTGATATTTTTGGCATAAGCTATCGAAAATCGAAATCAAAGTACCATGCACACCTTTTGTATATGTACAACTGAATTGCGAAATAAAAAAATCTTGTCTTTAACACTGCAGGAGGTTTGCTCTAGACAAATGGAATTACAAAAACAGGATAACAGTAAACACCTACAATGGCCGATAACTATACAATCACATGCCACCATTCAAAAGCAAACTGCACTTGGAAACAATAATGAAGACAAGAGATAAACATAAATAACGATAGGAACTCGGGATAGCCGGTACGGGCACTAGCAAAAGCCAAGTAGGTTCAAACCGGTATATGGGTACCAAATCCTCCCCTTTCTCTATCCTTTTCCATATAGTATAATAAACGTGCAAATAAAACCCAATAAAGATAGACTACTACCTCAATGACCACTATCTTGGAAAAGAAAAGCATATGATAAAACGTAATTTTGAAAGATGGTCAGAGAGTGCTTGCCACTAGACTGCCAGCTAGCACAATGAACTTAGTCTGCTGGTAAAACACTGTCGTACTACGGAAGGAAAAATCAAACGCAAAACCCCCCAATGGTTTGGCAAAGAGTCGTCATGTATTTCAGTAGACATCGGCAGTATCAGTGAGAGGCTAGTATATGGCCAGGTCGCTGGAATCCAAAGCCAATTTAACGGATTTGTTCAGAATATCTCGTCGATATCCATTATTACGTAAAGTATGTAAGTTACGTCCCAGTTTTCTTTGGATTATTTATCAGTTTCTGAAATTTAACAACATTTCCATAAAATCGAGGATGAGAAATGCCCTTTGTATTGAGCTGTTTGCGAGTCACGTCATATCTAGATATCAAATGTTCACATCGTCACATAAAAATTCAATAGAATTTTTTACTCTCCAAAAGTAATTTACACCAGAGTTTTGATATGTTTTTTTTTCACAATAGTTTATAACTAAGTGCTTTATAATTGCACTGGTTAAATGGATGGACAAACTTGAGGTAGAAAATAACTCGAAACCGAAATAAAACTGCTTGTAGGGATTTTTTTTTAATTTAGGATTCCAGTACATAGAAGGTAGGGTGTTATATTTAGGTGGAACTTTGAGCGTATCTGTATCTTTGTAATGTTGTTTGGTGAGCGTTTTCTCGTCACAATTTGTACGTTTAAAAATGCTTGCCTTGGCCAATTGTTTTTTTAAACATCGATTTAGTATTTTTTTGCGATGATGGCAACGTTGTTTTAAGCTTTGTCGACAGGTGAAAACACATATTTCTCTCAAAGTTCTTTCAGTTTTGACTTAATTCTGTTTACAGACAGCTTAGGAGGTGACTCATAAGAATTTTACTAATGATTTTGTCTTTAAACATATTAAAAGCATGTTTGTCTGCACTTTCTCGTTTGCACCATTTTATACAATAATTGGTTTCCGAGCCTTTACTAATGTCAAAACAAGCTTGCCATTTTATTTTCGAAGATGGGCGGTATTTAGGTCCTTTTCTAAAGAATCGCCCAACTTCTTTATCTACAATAATGCTAAGTCCCGCGTTAATATATGTCTGTTCATACACTGCTCACAGATATTTGACATAAATATGACTGAGTTGAACAGCTGATATTTTTTTGCATAAATTATAAAAAATGCAAACTGAAGTACCATACCCACCTTTGATATATGTACAACTGATCTGCCAAAAAAATAACTTTCTATCTCTAATAATGTAAGAGATTTGCTCCTGACGAATTGGGTATCCTATTGGTAAATAGTCTACATCGTTATTTTTGACATAAAAATCAAAGTAACATGCGCACTTTTGATATATACACGACTGTCCTCCAGAGAAAACAAAATACCTGTCTTTTATTCTGCAGGAGATTTGCTCCTGACAAATCGGGTACAGTATTGGTAAATATTTGACGTAAAAAACAATGTTCAACAGCTAATATTTTTGGAATATGATATACAAAATCAAATCAAAGAACGATGCACACTTCTAATATATTATGTAAAACTAAACTGCAAAATAAAACTTCCAGTTTCTTATATTTCAGGATATTTGCTCCGGGCAAATGGGATTGTTTTACGTAAAAATGACCGAGTTTAACAATTGATATTTTTGGCATGAATTATATCAAAATCAAAACACCATGCTCACCTTTGGCATACGCACAACCGATCTACAATTTAACGTTTCTATCGTGAAAACTGTAGAGATTTCCTCTATGATGTGCCCATTTGGCAGCCAAATGTCTGCCAGTCAATTTCACCACTCTAATAACAGAGTATTTCGTAGAGTTCAAATATAATCAAAGGCTTAAATGTTTGTTAATTAACAACATAGTCTAATTCAAAATGGGCACAAAAGGCACAAAATTCATTATTTTCAGATATAGAAAAAAGAAGGGGAACCGGGAATGTGTCAAAGAGACAACGACCCAAAGGGGAGTAATAACAACTCAAAGCCACCATAAGATCTTCAATGAACGGTGAGAAAACCCCACACCCAACAGCAGGTCGGAGTCGGCCCCTGAACAAAGAGCAATCAAGTCCAGCGAAATAAACATCATCCTAGACTCCTATAGACATAAAGTAAACTAACTAGAAAAAGGACAAGACACACAAAGCCTTAATAAATTCCTGACTTAGGACAGGCGCAAACCTGCTGCGGCGGGGTTAAACTAGTTTTATTGGATCCAAACCTTCCCCCTACAGCCAATGTGATAAATCAAAAAACAATCGTAACAACAGTAAAATTCAGTTGGCAACAGGACTGAGTCAATTGTGAAAAATGAAACTGAAAGAACTAAATATACGGACAAAAACATGAAATCACAAGAGACTACTAACAGTTCACTGATATGCCAGCTCCAGACCCATCACCAACTGACAAAGTAAGTTATGTACCCTCAGTATACATCTTCAACCAAGATCCCTTCCTGTGAGGAGTTTAGCATAATGATTTCATGTATATACCGGAATACATAACCCGTGTCCATGCAATACAGATTTTAGAAATTTAGAATGTGTTTAGTTATATTGCAAAGACCCTATCAAAAAATCAATGTTAATACCAAAGAAGGCCATACATAATGACTTGACGACAATATCGTAATTATAACCCTTATGAATAAGACGATTTAAAGGTTTTATAAGTTTGTTAGGCGAGTTAAGGTATTTTTTACTCTTATGTAAAACATTACCGGAAAATAAGGGATTTGAAATAAGAGCCTTGATTAGATGTTTACAGGTTGCATTGTATTTATGAACTAAGTCTTTATATCGATGATAAAATTTAATAAAGGTTTTAACTAGTTTGTGATAACGAAAACCCTGATGTAATAGTTTTTCAGTTATGAAAAGATTCCGTTCATTCATTAAAATCGCAAACGTTATTACATACTCGAGCAAATCGAACAAGTTTAGATATGTAAACACCATATGATGGCGCTAATGGAACATCGCCATCCAGGAATGGAGAATTAACTATGGGAAAAGAAAAACCATCCCTTTTATCATAAATTTTAGTATCTAATTTACCATTCGTTATATCAAAATTGATGTCTAAGTACGGACAATGATGATTATCAGAATTGGCTTTATTCAATGTAAGTTTTTTAGGGTATATGTCCTTATAATATGTATTGAAGTCGTCATTATTTAAAGTTAAAATATCATCCAAATATCGGAAAGTGTTGTTAAACTTTTCAATTAAATGCTGTTTAGATGGGTCTTTGCTGATGTTGGTCATAAACTGAGATTCGTAGTAGTACAAAAAGAGGTCCGCTATAAGTGGTGCACAATTGGTACCCATAGGAATTCCTATGACCTGGCGATAAATACAGTTACCGAAACGAATGAATATATTGCCAAGTAATTCAAGTGCTGAAATCATAAAAATTCAAGTGCTGAAATCGTATCAAAACAAGTCCAATTAGTTGAATTCTTTTGTTTTGTATTACTAAAATGTGTTTTAAAGGAATTAGAACATATATATTCACAATCGGATTTTTTGAATGCCCATTGAATAAGACGTCTGAATTTTTCCTTTATAAGATTATGTGGTAAGGTAGTATAGAGGGTAGAGAAATCAAAACTTTCAAGGGATTCAAAAGGGGCATGATAAGCATTCAATTTATCGAGAACTTCCAATGAATTTTTTACACTCCAAAAATGATTGACACCACTGTTTTCATATACTCATAACCAGGTTTTTAATAGCAGTCAAAGTATTAGTGAGTATGATAGAAACTTTAGTTGTAGAACAGTGACTAGATGACAAAATGAATCTAGATTTATATGGCGTTTTGTGGAGTTTAGGAACCCAGTACATAGTTGGAACTGTTTTACTATCAGGTTTAGCCTGTAAAGATAGAAAATGTATGTTTGTAATTTCACTTTCCGTTAATTGGGTTAATTGAAAAGTATGTGAACTGGTAATTTCTTTTTGGAGTACTTCTATATAATGTTTACGACAAACTATAATGATGTTATTAGCAGCCTTATCAGCTGGGACAAAAACAAATTCCTTTCCAAATTCTTTAAGCTTCATTTGGATGCGAGAAACGGTGGGTTTATTTTTGTTGTCATAGCGGAAATGTCAATTATTCCGTTTTTTGTGGAAGAAAAATGTTTTAAGAAAATTTGGTTCAGTATTATGTTGGAAATTATGTGTTGTCTTTTATACATTATCAATTTTTAGATATTCACAAGGTGTCAAATTTTAATTCAAATCGTTGTCATACTTGTACACTGTCAATGAGTCGTTCAATATATAGATCGCTTTGCTTATCTGATATTGTAACAATAGTTTATCTGATCTAGTATAAGAAGGAAATCAGGGAACTCTGCAATAATGTATCATATTGAGTGTGTTTTTGTTTTGTTGCCGTTTGTATTAGCTGTTAGTCTTAACGACGAGAAGCTAGTACAGTTCTATCAGAAAGAATTGGATGAATTGAACACGTTACTTGACGAACTAACACATACTCTTGAATCTACCGAACAATCCAATGTGAATTACGCCAGACGCCTGACTAAATCCGAAGCAGTCTTGCAAAAACTAGCCGAGACCAGTGAAGGTATGTTTGAAAAAAAATATTTAAAAAAAAATGAAAAAAATATACTTTTAATCGACAAAAAGAATTTCCTTAACATTGTATCAAAATTGCAGAAAAATTCAAATTAATATGAAAAAGAAAGGAAATGGGGTAAATATCAAGGAGACAACATCCCATATCCAGGTTAAAACGACCCAAAACAAAGCATCTAGGGGTTACCGTACGGTCATCAACACAGTGAGAAACCTCACACCATATAGCAAGCCCTAAATGACCCCAAAAGGGTAAAAAAGTGACTAAATCAATGGAAACAAACCACATCCAATAACCCAAATATCAAGAAACTAAAATTTTATAAGAAGACAAGGGCAAGCCAACATATTACTGACTTGGGACAGGCGCAAAAATTGCGGTGGGGTTAACTGACTCGTTTTCTTGGATCCACCCCCCCCCCTTATGTGTGGTCAAGGACGTATATTTAGATTATTATTTAAATATACATCCTTGGTGTGGTGAATGGCTAAAAAATAAATACACAAAAAGATTCACAGTAAATCAAACTAGAAAAAACTTATCAAGACGAGTACCCTTACAATGAAGTACATAAAACATGAAGACAATACACACAGGTACTACCCTGACAAATGCTCGCAGTTACTGACAGCTAGCTAAGGACATAATTTCCGTTGACTATGATATCAAGCCTTCTTACACATGAAACTTCAATTGAAATACTTCTTAATAAATTTGGTATAACAACATCATCAATTATGAAAGAAGAACATGATATTGTGCAATGCCAAATACTGCCAATATGAAAAATTATTTAAATTTAGTTATGGTGTAAAGCATTCAGGAGATGATAAATATTTTTGCCAACAAAAGTCCACCTAGAGGTTTTATTTAATTTGTACAAGACGGAAATAAATGGTTGTTACTTATATTTCGCAATTCAAATTACAAAATGTATATTTCAATATATTTTCAGTTAAACGGAGAGCATTCACTGAATCACAAGTGGCTTTTTATGTAAAGTTGTCTGGAAGTTTGCATGGTCTAAGTCCACACGATGTCGTCAAATTTGACGAGGTAAGTTTTAATTTTTGGAATGCATTTGTATATTCAATTTCTTCTCAACTTTCTTATTCTTTTTTCAAAGGAAGACATATTGCTCTTTAAGGTAGATCGGTAGTCTTCCGCCATTTTGAATTTATCTGTTTTTTTTTAAATATGCAAATATTTTTATTTGTAATGCATCAAAAAATATTATATTGGTGACACAAAATGCAAAGGACCTACATTGACTTCATTTTACATGTATTTATGTAATTAGGTGAGGTGTGGTAATTTGATAATTAAATAGTTTGGAAAAGGATATTTGAAAAAGGGAGATAATCTGATAAAAATATTTTATATGAATATCACTATGAAAATTAACATTTGGTAAAGTATATGGAAAACAAAGTCGGTGACCCCCACCTTTCTTAAAATTTTTCGAAAGTATGTTTAATGTGCTAACATATGACTAAAATAGAAAGAAATTTATAAATTTTTTAAAGAAAACATCAAAATACCTGTTTTTCCCTATATATTCATTGGAAATATTTGATTATTTTGATATCAGTTATTTCAAAAATAAGCACGATGACCCCCCCCCCCTTTTTATTTTTTTTTATTTTAGTGCTGATATAATGAGGAAACTTTCCTGAGAAAATAAAGAAAATCTATGGAAAAAAATTTGGAGTAACCATCTACCTTAAAGGCGTATGAATTTGTCATGGGTTTGCGTTAGAATTTATATTGCTTTTTTGTTTTATATAAATACGTTGCTAAACGTGACGATAAGAGATTAAATAAATAAAGTGAACAAATTATTAAACCTGAGCGAGCAGATAAAATATAACTGAACACAAATACCACTGGCAAAAAAGATATACAAAACGACAATATTGCACCACAATTCAAAACGCAATAACATAGTGAGACATGAAAATCTGCCTTCGATTCCTACTGTATCAAAAGATGCAATATTTTATCATAAATTTCATCGTATGAATTTAAAGACTTTTTATGCAAAATTGATATGATAAAAAAAATCCTACAAANTAAACCTGAGCGAGCAGATAAAATATAACTGAACACAAATACCACTGGCAAAAAAAGATATACAAAACGACAATATTGCACCACAATTCAAAACGCAATAACATAGTGAGATGGAAAATCTGCCTTCGATTCCTACTGTATCAAAAGATGCAATATTTTATCATAAATTTCATCGTATGAATTTAAAGACTTTTTATGCAAAATTGATATGATAAAAAAAATCCTACAAACTAAACAGAACTTTGTACATTGTATGTACTTCCAAGCAGGTTTCCAGTGAGGTTGGATGAAAAAATGTTTTCATTCGTAATGTATTCCCTTTCACTGTATTCAACTGACACATAAATTAACCATTTCTTTGAGTTAATGGTCTTCCCAATTTTTAGATTTTATCTAGACTGAAGAAACATACTGAGCTGTCGAAATGACCATATTTACAATAACTTCGGTATTTAGCTATTTAGTTATTCGTATAATTGAGTTATTCTTATAATTGAGGTATTCATATAATTGATACTAATCTCACAATAAAAAGATATACATCTGTATTATGAAATTTTAGATTGTCACCAATACATCCGGGTCACTCTATGACACAGCTACAGGTATATTTACAGCACCAGTACATGGTATGTATGTTATATCATGGACAGCTAATGTATACCACAGAGAGAAGCAGGTAACCGAATTAATGGTGGATGGTAAGGTCAAGGCTGCAGCGTTTGCTGACACAGCAGGACATGGTGATGGTGACTATGGCAGCGCCTCACAAACAGTTGTCTTAGAAGTAAGTGTTGTTTATTTACTTTACAATAAGGTGGTTGAAATACTTCGTCGCATTTTTTCCTAGCAGTGGGCAATACATATGTAGAAAACATGCCAAAATGTAGCTGTTATTATCTATGTACAAGGAATTATAAAACTGTTTTATAATTCCCTGCTATGTAATACAAACTAATTAAAACTAAATTAGCAATGAAACGATATTGAGTAAATGCACATGATACATAGTCTCTACAAATACACATTTAAAAGCATTGGGACAATGCTTTTAAGTAAGCAATACTCGCATTGTCACAAACAATTTCCAAAATATTGCATTCACTCAATATTCTTTCCGTGTTAATTGAGATTTGTTATTCTTACTTTACCTCACAGTAACTTCAAGTCAAGGCTTAGGTATCTTAGTTATCTTCACAGTATTTGTATTTTAACATATATTTCTAGCAAAGCAAATGGGTTCTAGGATTCAAATACCAATTCAAAGCTGAATAAAAAGTATGTCTCAGTAACAAAAAAGGCAAATCATAACTCAATAACAGACTGTAATCCATAAATAAATATATGAATAAATAAGTAAAAAATTTCATAGAATATTTTGGCAGCAGTAAAATAATTTTAAAAAATGTGAAAACTTTTAAGATTCATTAAAAGTTATCATAAAGCCATTTATATATGATTTCTTTGGAAACATGTATGAACATATAAGAGCAATACTAACAATTTGACATCGTATCTGCAAATCTGTGTACTCCAGAATACCATTTCAAAGCCGTTTCAATCACAAAAATGTGTTCAATGCAGATTTAGTCAAGTCGTTCTTAACAATAATTTCTATTTTATCATATTTTAGATCAAACGTGGGAACAAGGTATGGGTGCGTACCGGTACCGAGGGAGTAGGATCTATTCATGGAGCAGACTACAGTACATTTTCCGGATTTCTTCTCTTTCCAGTGAATTAAATACAAAAATTTTGTCAATACCTTAAGATTGTCTTTTATCCTTTATTCTAAGCAAAAACGTTATAAGCAAGAACACTGTCAATGTGCAGTGTTTGTAACACAAAAGTCCCCTAAAATTAATTTTAGATCAATACAGGATGCTACGGAAACATATTAAGGACACGGAAAAATGCTTAAAACTCAAATTTCTACTTTAAACACAAAGTTTCGACTTTGAACACAAAATATTATCCTCTGTAAACTCAAAATTTTGATTTTTTTTTTCATAACGAAATTTTGATTTGTTCCTTAAACTCAAAATTTCGACTTTCCTAGACTCGGAATATCGACTTTTCAAAACACAAAATTTCGACTTCAAAAAACTTGAAATTTGGACTTTTTAAAACTACATGTATTTAATTTCTCAAAATTTCGACTTTTAACTAAAAAATGACGACTTGAAAGTCGAAATTTTGACTTTAAAGTCGAATATTTATAAAAGTTTATAAAAGTCCAAGTTTTTATTTTGAAAAAGTCGATATGTTGAGTTTGATAAAATTTAAATTTGATCTACGAAAAGTGAAATTAGAATTTTGAGTTTGAAAAAGTCGAAATTGTAAGTTAAAAATAGAAATTTCGAGATTCTAAAAGTCGAAAATTTGAATTTTTAAAATGTCCCGTATACGCTTACGTAGGATGCAGGCTCTGCAGCATTTAAAATACATCAATGAACAAATAAAGGGATATGGAGTAAATGTACATGGGACAAAATCCCTATAAATTAAGCAAATGAAATAACGCTTTCATTGTTGTTCTTCAAGTATTAAATTGGTTACATAAGTCAAAGGGTGTCACAAGCCCAGTACTTCAGTGCAGTATAATCTATAACTTGTAAGTTAGATTATGCTTCCAGTAAGACTTTCATTACTTCTAAGGATTTCGTATAGGAGTAGGAGGTGCTTAATCGATATTGTCGTTGATAAGACCTGGGTTCTATCAAAAATTCGAAGACCATGTTGTTTTAATTAATTTTGTTTCTAAAAAGCCAACAAAATTGTCACATATTATTCACGCACAAATGGATGTATAAATTTACATATCTTTATGGTTTACAGGATTCTAAACTTTTAATAAAAAAAAAACTCGGTTTTTTGTTAAGTTTTTCAAAATATCATATTTTAAAACAGAAAACTTTTTTTTTCAAAATTTCATGTCTATGTAGACTCTTTTGCCAGATGTGAGAGGTCAAATAACAAAGGTGAATTAATTGAAAAAGACACTAACTCTCCATACCTTTTTGTTATTATTAAAAATATACAAAATTATATTAAGAATAGTTGATTTTGGTAATGTAACATGAATTTCATCAGCATTGTCTTTAGCAGAGTCCAATAAAGATTTTTAAATGACTATTTTGATATGTCATGAGTAAAAAAATGATTCAACCAAAATCTAAAAAGAAACTGATTGAATATATGTTATTACTTAATTGGTGATCGTACCTACCAAATAATTTTTAAAAATTCTGTAATTTTGATTTACCTGATCTTCTTTATTATTATTGACAAATATTTTTCCTCCGCTAAAGAAAGCGATGTTCCGTTGCTTTGTTTTACTATGTATTTGTAGAGACTTTGTCTTATGTGCATTTACTCCATATCTCTTCATTACTTATTGTCAATATTTAGAAGACAGAAAGTTCTGTTAAAGTTAAAATTCTTTTGCTTGGACTAAAATGACAAATTATGACAGTGAAACTGTTGCTTTTCTTGTAGCTTTAAAGTGTACCTTTTTTTAGAGATCAACTGTAATGAGAAACCTCGGTCGGTTATCGCCCTGTGCCAAGTTAGTTTTGTATGGTTGAAAGTGGAGATAATTTTAATTGGTATATCAATATTTAAATAAACATTATCTCCACTTTAACCATATATAACTAGCTTGGTACAGGGAGATAGCCGACCGAGGTTTCTCATTACTATACCACATTTGTCCCACACTTACTGGCATGTTCCAGAATCAATTGTATAAAACAAAAGTCAGTTCATTAATTTTTTCCTGTTCTACCTATTTTATTGACTCGCGAAGAGTACATATTATTATGTTGGACACACATTATGCTTTTTCGTCAATATGACAGATAGCTTCTGCATTTGACCTGCTGGTTGAATTTGGCCAGTTGAAGTAAAAAATTTACTCAGTCTGATATCACTCTGAAAGTTGTACATGGACCTAGCGAATGAGATAGTGATGTAAGCACAATCATTGATATTGAATATTAAGATGGAAAGAATTGAACGGAGATGAATCTTCTTTCATAACACATGTTGCCACTGTTTTCCTAGTAACTAACATTAACCAGATTTGTGAAAATTCAACTATTCAATATAAATTTACGAGGGGCCAACATAGGAGAGGATTTTTTTTAATGTTTTGATTCAAATTTCACAGTTGAACTGTAATTCATCGACATAGGCCTTTTTGCAACATTTAAAAAAATATTGTTTTGTGTGCTACTCGAATTCAAATGCTGAACTGAACTTTTCAAGTGGAAGACACTTCGTATGATATGGTCACATCTTGCAACTCTAGGTCGACGAGCCTTAACATTTCCATTTTCGCCCTGATGTGAAACAACCTTCAGATTTAATACAGAACTTCTCAGATAATTTTAAGAAAATGGAGACAGTTATTCTCCTCCCCGAAAATGTCATCTTAGTACTCTTACAGTCAGGAGTGCTTGTGCTATTGCATGGAACAGTCGAAAAGACAAGTTAACTTTCTCTAAAGGTCTTGTATGCGTCTGCGATTAGTGCTAGAAAACAAAAATTTTCTTTTCAACAACGAATATTATATTGTTCAAAATAGTACTAGTGTGGAAACAAAGTAAGCTCTATAATATACAAGCATCTTTTATTATCTTAGAACAAAGGCTAAATTTTGATGTTGCATGCAGAACAATGTCTTTGTTCAGTTTATTGATAGATATCAAGCGGAACAAACCTTCTAAACAGCTTGAGAAGATGGTTAAATATTCAGATGACTTCCACCAACAGTTAAACTCACTCCCGGATATCAAATGGACAAAGATTTTTATGGACACAACTACGAAATCAAAAGATGTGACAATGACATTTGATCTAAAAGACAATCACAAATATCTCAAGAAATTACTGAACTGGTTGTACTGAAAGCCACACTTCAGTCAAGCAGTCAACATCAAAGAATTTATTTTACAGAATAACCACAAAGAAGCACAGATCTGGCGAACTTAGCAATTAACTGCCTTGTCGCACGTTATTGTAAGTACCAAGATATATCAAAACAAAAGACATCGCAAGAACTAGAAGGATACAAAGAAAGAATTCCCCTTATACTGACAAAACACCCAGCCCTAATGTTGATCCTTTGAGTTATTAATGAGCACTGGAATCTAACAGGAATAAAAACTAAAAGCGTCAATCCATAGAGTAGGCTACAAACTTTGTGATAGACGTGACTGTACTTATTTAAAGAATTGCTAAACATGACAAAAGTAATTCGATATTCACGTGGACTCAAATTATTAATCGAAAAACTGCGTTTAATTCCTGGCGTATCAATCTTGTACCAGAGAATGTCGGAGAATAGGTGGACAATTCAACAAACTACTGAAAACTAACTGTTCATTCTATGATAAAAAAAGAGAATTTCCTTTTGCCAGTTATTTCAAGAGTGAAAAATTACATTTCAGATTATTGAAATAAGTTCATATTTCGAAAAATATTTCTATAAACTCAGAAAAAGAAATAACAGCCAAGAAATCCTGATCCTTGTGAACTGGAGAAGACGACAAATAAAGAAATGAACAAGAGGATTAATCAAGGAATGAGAAAAAAGATAAATGTTACAAAACAACAACAATAGAATACCAAAGGAACAATGGAGGTGATTTTTTACAAAATTCAAAATCAAAAGACATGGCAAAAACGGCAACAGAGAAAAACAAAGACAAAAGAAAGACGTAAGACAGACACAAGGCACGGAAATAAAAAGACGACATTAAGAACTAAAGCACTCATTGTGTGAATCCCGTGAAAATCGGAAGTGACATAAGGTGCTCCTGGAGGGTAAGCAACTAATCATCAATTATTTTCAAAAACTGCTATTTTGAATTTTGAATTATTTAAGGTAGTTTCCATTTTTGAATGAAAGTAATGAGAATTCATAAAAGTGTTCTAAAATTGTAGCATTCAATGAAAGGTTAATAATAAACAAGAAAAAAAAATAATAGGTTCATGCTCTTGATTTTGAGATACAATCAATTATATATTTGGCGGGAAATGTTAATTTTCTAGGTTTTCATATTTTTTTCTTTCGTATTGCAATAGTGTTTTACCAGCAAACTAGGCTCCTTGAGCTAGTTTAGCAGCGAGCGACTCTTGACCCCTCTTTCAAAATTACGTATTGTCATTCTCTCTTCTTTCAAGGTTGTGGTCACGAAGTTAGTAGTCTACCTGGTTTTTGGATTTATTCGTATGTTTATTATACTATTTGGAAACTGGACAGATGAAGGGGAGGTTTGGGTACCCATAAACCGGTTTAACTCTACCGCTGGCTTTTGTTATTGCCGGTACCAAGTCCTGCTCTCCCGAGTTCTAATCGTTGTTTACGTTTGTCTTTTGTCTTATTTGTGTTTTTTCCTGTGTAGTTCTCTGATAGATTGTGGAATGTGATTGTAATCTTTAGCCATTGTAGATGTTTCCTGTTATCCATGTTTATACATTTCTACAAAAATTAAGGCCAATTTCTTGAAAGTTTGTCTGAAATTCCCTTTAGGTACTTGCTTTAAGAGTTGCTCGACAATTAGCAAAGAATTCCGCTTAAACCGGTGCTAGGGGCCGTCTTGAACTTACTATGAGGTATGAGCAAAGCTAATTGTTGAAGGCCTCATGGTGACTTCAAGATGAAGAACAACAATAAAAGCGTTGTTCCTTTACTTGTTTTTTACCATGTATTTGTAGAGACTTTGTCTCATGTGCATTTACTCCATATCCTTTTATTCACCATTTACGACTGGAGTTTGTCTCTCCTGCAGTGTGGAGTCCGTAAAAAGATTCCCCATGCGAGAGATGTATGCTCTCTATATTTTTCAGTTATGGTGTACTTGTGCGTGAGAGAATTTCTCATATGGATATTCTATTGATACTTTCAAATTTTGGCATTTATTTTATTAATTTCGAAATGTAATTCAGACCACCTGTTTTAATTGCCCACATCTCAATATTTTATAACGCCAAGTTTTCTTACATTCGACTTGATGAGTGCCCTGTGTTTGTCTATATGTTGTAGTTGTCCACTAGCTTAAGACACTAGTGATTTTGTCGGGCAAGGGATGACAGTGATTGTAAGAGCACTTTGCCAGTTTAATTGATGTTTGGTGACAATCCCGCACCAATGACCAAGAAAGACATGGATGTAGCGTTGCTCGACAATTAGCAAAGAATTCCATTTAAACCGGTGCTAGGGGCTGTCTTGAACTTACTATGAGGTATGAGCAAAGCTCATTGTTGAAGGCCTCATGGTGACTTCAAGATGAAGAACAACAATAAAAGTGTTGTTCCTTTGCTTGTTTTTTACCATGTATTTGTAGAGACTTTGTCTCATGTGCATTTACTCCATATCCTTTTATTCACCATTTATAACTTTAACAATAAGGCAAAATATTTTACATGCTATAATATGGAACAGAGCGAAAATCAAACATGCAATGAATGTTACCTGCAAGGTGATGACCAAGTGTTGTTACCTTGGTGCCGATCTGGGTTCTTACAGGACTGCCAGCGTTGTATTTTGTTTAATGTTGGATGTTTTGCACAATGTATACAGGGATCTTCTCGAGAACTGCCGAACGGATTTAGACAAAGCATGGCAAGATGCGTACCAAGTATTATTACTAAATTACCGATCCTTCATTCAAAATGGTCGCCATCAGTGAACTTAACCTGACGCTGGCTCATTCTGAAAATGCATACAAAGAATTGCTGAATGGATTGAAATCAAGGTAACGACCAAGTGTTGTTACTTTGGTGCCGATGTTCATCGAAAATGGCTGCTATTAGAGAACTTAGTTTAACATTGGGCACAATGGGAAATGTAACGAAGATTTTCTGCAACAGAATCATTGATTAGATTTGAACCGAACTTGACATGATTAATACTTGTGATGTTCTACTGTGGTTCCAATGACCGACTTTTTCTTTAATCCGTTGGTCACCATTTTTGCAAGTTTTGATGAGTCTGTGAATCACATGTATATACAATTATTCGTTCCATGTTAGAAGTGTTGAACTTTATGTATGACACTAAATTTTATCTCGACCCTAAACTTAATTCTTAACCCGACAGTTATTTTCGATAGTATGTAGCTTTTGGTGTCTTATCAGTTTTGTCTGACAACAAAGCTCAAATTTCAGTTCCTACCAACACCTAACAGAAATGAATGTATTTGTGTATATTTACTCGTTACTGCCTTTATTTGGTATCCTCACCGCAGTAGAAGGTAATAATGAAGCGCCTTATCTAGTTTTGATGCAGCAAGTTCATAAGTTAAAAACAAAAGTGAAGGATTTATCACTGAGACTCAAGGAAGCAGAGAAAACTAAAGCTGCTTTAGGTGAACGACTTGATGTTACTTTGGAAAGGATTGAGGAACTACAGTCCAGGAAAGGGAACCATGCAGGTATATAACTAATTATTTCAAAATTTAGTATCTCTTATAAAGCATCCCACTGTATTTAATATGTTATGCAAGCATAACATATTAACTTTTCAGCCCCTTTATTATGACTTTTGAAAGGGACCAAATTTCAAGCGCTTCCCTTATAATTTATCTGCCCATTAAAGGTATAAGAGTTACCTCCCCACTCTTATAGATACAAAATAAACGATGAAAAGTGACCTCTATTCTCAATATTATTCATACACAACAAATTTCGCACGATCTTACTTTTTTATATTGTTAATTCTTTATAGCAAAAATTGTAATGTGAACTTTATTGAAAACAACTTCAAACAAATAGACTAAGTACAAGTGCACGATCTGATAGTATAAAAACATATGAAGTGGAACATATTAGCATAACGAGTAACAATTGATGTCTTGGAAACTTTTTTACATAAAGGTATAACGCACCATAACCCATAACATTTCTCTTAATTTTTGAAAGTTTTACATTTTTTTCAATGTTTATATATTAATTTTTATTTTTTTCAATACTTTCTTTCCAGTTAACGTGTTTAAATCTTTATTTTGTGGGAAAAACAATATTAATTTGTTTTCTGAATTTATTTCAGTTGCAAAGAGGGCATATACTGATTCCCAGGTTGCCTTCTTTGCCAGTTTGAGACACAGTCTAAGAGCACTCAGTGTCCATGAGACCATTATTTTCGATGATGTGAGTATCAAGGAAGAGTAACAATGACATTGAATGCGATTTTATTTTTATATTCAGATTAAAATCGAAAAGAAAATGCATGTTTCTTGCGATAAATGTAAAAACATAAAATTGAAAACCACCAAAGAAAGCACTATCATAAAGTGGTATAGTCTTATTGTTAATCTGCGTCTTAAATATTTTAATCATAATACTTTTGTAAAGAAAATTCAAGTACTCGTATAAACACTGAATACCAAAATACCAATGTAACTGTGAAGTTAGGTTCTGCATATGCGCATTTCGACAACTTATATCTCATCAGTGCAGATGAAATCAAAACATTTGGAAATCCAAGAACCTAAATATGTGTAAACGTTGATAGGAAACAAAATACCAATAGGTTCTAAATAGGAAAGCCAAAATCAGCCAAGGACAGAGCTATGCCAGAGGGAGATACTCCTAAGGTTTTAACAAAATTTTCTTAAATTTAGATATTGCAAATTTTCAAATAAAATCGGTTTTCGGGCCACTACTGGGTTGGTGAATACCCACGGGGACTAACAGTCCACCAGCAGTGGATTTGGCCCAGTGGTAAAAAATAACAAAATACCGATGTAACTGTGAATCTATTTCTGCATATGCACATTTCGACAACTTGTGTCTCATCAGTGCAGATCAAATCAAAACATTTGGAAATCCACGAACCTAAATATGTGTAAACGTTGATAGGAAACAAAATACCAATCGGTTCTAAATAGGAAAGCCAAAATCAGCTAAGGACAGAGCTATGCAAGAGGGAGATACTCCTTAGGTTTAACAAAATGTTCTTAAATTTAGATAAAAGATATAGAGTAAATGCACATAAGACGAAGTCTTTATAAATACATGGTAGAACCAAGCAAAGGGACAACGATTTTATTATTGTTCCTCAACTTGAAGTTACCATGAGGCCTTCAACAATGAGCTTTTCCCATACCTTATAGTAATTTCAAGACGGCCCTAGTACTACTCTGAGCGGAATTCTTTGCTTAATGTCGAAAAACGCTACATCCATGTCTTTTCTGGTCGTGTATGCGGGATCGTCAAAGTACTCTTACAATCACTGTCATCCGTTGGCCGACAAAAGCACTAGTGTCTGAAGCTAGTGGACGATAACAACATATAGACAAACACAGAGCATACATGAATTTCAAAAAAAATAAATCAGTTCAGTCCTGAAACACTTTTAAACACATTTTCAGGAAATAACAACGACATCTACGGACATCTATAACTCGGCTAATGGCATGTTCACTGCCCCTGTTACTGGTATGTACGTCTTTTCGTGGACACAGAATGTCGACCATCAGGATTATCAGTCCACCGAGTTGGTTGTTGACGGTAAAACATTGGCGTGGGCTTATGCAGATACTGCTGGAGATGAAAAAGAAGATGATTACGGCAGTTCATCTCAGACAGTTGTTGTCAAGGTAATGCTTACAATTATATAGTAAACACAACGATGAAAGAAAAAATTAAGGGTTGCATGTCATTAGAATGCAAACGAATTGAAAAACACATGAAATGGGAAACATTTTTACATTAAAATATTTTTGTGTCGATCACTCACTTAAATCTTTTATCTTAAATACCTTAGTTTTACAAATTTGTGTATTAAAATGAGATATTCAATGAGGTCACAAATTAATAAATGGGTAAAAAGCCTTTCTAAAAAGAAAACGATTTTAGGAGAAGAATATTCTATGTAAGGATATGGAGTACATGAACATGAGACCATAACATATATGTTAACTCCAACTGCAATAATTGTAATGAGTTGTATGGTCATTTCGGAAATGTATTCCTCATCAGCAGCACTAGAACCAAAACATAGGAAATCCATTATTGCATAACAAGTTTAAAATGCATAAAACCATACGAAATCCGAATAATCAGTAATATCAAATGTAGTTAAGGACAAAACTACGATGGGGGAGTTAAACCTTAGGTTTTAGAATTTACATAAATTTAGATAATAGTAATTGAACATGGTGTACACATGACATATAATCTCGTGTACAAGTACACCATATTTAAGAAAAATAAAGAGCATATATCTCTAACACGGGGAATTATTTTACCAACTCCACACTAACAGACCAAAGAGAAGGGAAACGGGGAATGTGTCAAAGAGACAACGACCCAAAGGGGGAGTAATAACAACTCAAAGCCACCATAAAATATAAGCATACTTTGTTATTCGTCTTGAAATCACCAAGTATATTTATGTATAGTCCTTCAACTTTATCTTCACCTTTGTAATTACAACTTTATACAGACATTTGGCAGTTTGTTAAAAAGTAATTTTGTCTATCAATAAAATTGTAGGTGAACAAAGGGAAACATGTATTTATCCGTACCGGTCCTCAAGGAAAGGGAACAATTCACGGAGAAGATTACAGCACATTTTCCGGATTTCTGCTGTTCAAAGTGGCCGATGACAATACAGAAAGTACAGATTAATCGTCGACATTAAACTTTATAATAAAAAGAATAAAAGTATATATCGAACAAATAAAGGGAAATGTAGTAAATGTACATGGGACAAAATCCCTATGAATGCAATAAGATTTTTGAAATTTGAAACAAAATAATCCACAGAGGGTCAAATAAAAAAAGAAATCGGGTGTGGCAGTCATCTTGACTTTCAAAGCAATGACCAAACTAGAGGCTTTCAAGAGCATGTAGCTCACCTGGTCCAAAGCTAGCATAGACAATAACATCAATGATAAAGGGCCTCATTTTCTAGTGTGATAATAAACCTAGATGTAATACTGTGTCATAGGATATTATCTTTGTATGCATCTCCCTTAGGGTCCTATGTTAAACTATGCTACCCGTTGGCGGCTATCTTGGATCTTATGTGAACTTCCTGGACACATTTTTCAAAGGCGTCCAACAAAGGACCATTGTTACCAAGTTGGTTCAAATAGGAAAAGTAGTTTCAGAGGATATCTTTGAATGTGCTTTCCCATAGGGTCCAATGTTTAACTAAGTTCCCCACTGGCGGCCATCTTTGATACGACACGAACTTGCCAGACACATTCATCAGAAAGCCAGTTGCGACCAGGTTTGGTTCCAATTAGCCAAGAAGTTTCAGAGGACACGATCTTTGAATGTGTTTTCCCATAGGGTCCAATGCTAAACTAATTTCCCTGGTGGTGGCCATCTAGGATCTGATGGGGACCGGACACATTTTGAGGGGACCAACTAAGGATAGTCGTGACCAAGTATGGTTCCAATTGGCCAAGTAGTCACAAAGGACACGATCTTTGAATGTGTTTTCCCAAAGGGTCCACTGTTAAACTATGTTGTCCGCTGGCGGCCATACTTGATTTGATGGGATCTTGCCGTGCAAATTTTGTAAAGGGGACCTACTAAGGACAGTCGTGACCAAGTATGGTTCCAATTGGCATGGTAGTATCAGAGGAGAAGATCTTTGAATGGATTTTCCTATAGGGTCCAATGTTAAACTAAGTTCCCCACTGACGGCCATCTTGGATGATGTCCACAACTTCCATCATGACGATAAAATGGAGTCCTTGACATACTAAACATTTTTGCTTCTCAAATCTTCTGAAATACAAGGCAAAATGTATAAAGTTACCAAAAAAAATTTGACCAATAACGGGCAATAACTACTCTATACGTATTCAGATTTTCTTCAAAATTTCTAGGTGGGGTAAATCTTGATATGTTTGGAATTCAAAGTTGACCTATATACGAGGGTTGTCCGTGAAGTTCGTGGACAAAGGATAAATAAAAAGAAAACCAGAGTTTTATATATTTATATTTTGCATATTCGTAACCCTGAAGCTTATATGAATTTGGATATATAAAAGTTGATCCAATTATGCCTGCAAAATTGCAAATATATGTCTTCGTAAAAAGCCCCGGAATAGTGACCCGGAGCATCACGAATATTACATGTCAAACGTAGTGTCTAATATTTATTTATAATATTTTCATAGAATTCGGTGAATAGTGAAATGAAAATTACATTGCAATCTTTATATTATGTCTAACATCAAAAATGAAAAATGTCAACATCTAAAGATTTGAAATGACAAATTAACAGATTTTAATGACTCAAGGCAAAATCAGAAGTTCTAGAAAACCTGACGTTTTTCGATAATGCGGAGCAGTGACGTGGCTCTAGTTTCCCCCAGAAATCGGGAAACATCTTCAAATACCAACATATTCCCAAAATATTTAGAAATGGGCATGGCAAAGTGTGTTTTTCATTACAATACAAGTTGTACAGAATTTTTTGGACACAAGAACCAGTTTAAAGAAGGATAAAATGTGTAAAACTAACCAACTTTCATATATCTTAAACTGTAAAAGTTCCAGGGTGTTAGTGAACATGATTTCCGACTATCAGTCAAGAAGTTTGCAAGTGGTTAAAAATCGATCCGTACACGAAATTATATCAAATGCCCTATTTTAAGACAAAAAAATTGCAAAAATTCCGAATTTGTTGAATTGCAAGTTCATTATAAAATGTTAAACTGAAAAATTAGAACGTCAGAAAACGTCAGCATTTTACATGTTTGTGTTCCGGGTGTATAACATAAGTCTGTTTTGTTTATACAGAAAAGTAATTAATAGTGCTTTGATTGCAATGATATTTTGCATACTTATGCATTAAAACACATGGTAAATGAATATATTAGTGTTATATACATTCTCGTTACTTAGCAATTTTTATTTAGATCGTCCACGAACTTTACGGACAACCCTCGTATGTTATAGTTTTTTTAATAAAAAATTTAAATTTTGAAAATTTCACGGAAAAGAGCAATAATTCCAAGACGGGTTTACAGATTTTCTTCAAAATTGCAGGTAGATCTTGTCACGCTCATCACTTTTACCCCCATGTCAGATTTTTGATATATGTATTGGTTTTTGAGGTATTAGCTAAAAACAGCAATTTCCCTATATGCTATTTTTAGTAACGGAACCCATGTTGTTTGGTCCTCGGACTAATCGAACACAATTTTGGATCTAAATACCTTGGTAATGATTCAGGCCAAGTTTGGTTAAAATTGGAGTAGCGGTTTCAGAGGAGAAGATTTTTAAAAAATGTTTTCGATGTTTGCAAGTGATGGCAATAGCTCACCTGGCCAGGTGAGCTAAAAGTACATTCTTGATCATTCAAGCTTCATGCAACGCATCCTTTAAATGGGTCAAGTTATTTCTGACCATAAGATCTAAACAATGTTCAGCTTGTTTTTTATAAGAAAGGTCTACTGATAACTTGGAAATTTTCGCTTATTTTGCGTTTGGAAATATTAAGCAAACATAACCCTCACGGGAATACTTTTAATAACAAACCTATTACTGTCAAATTTCGAAGATTCGCGAATATTATAACCACACGAAAGGTTCGGGTATGACATAAACCCCGCCAAACAAAGAAAAAAAACACGGTTACAGTATACAAAGATCATTCATGCAACAAAACAATTGGCAAAAAGAGGTTTTTAACACGTTTTATATAGGGTCCAATGTAATCTATTCTTCATCCACAATGTTGCTTTAATTTCCAATAAGTGAGAAAGAAATTACTGTTGTAGGATCCATCCAGGTATCACATGTGCAAAAATCAACTCACTTGGTTCAGTAATATTTGGGCGAGAAGAACTTGGATCAGATCCGCATGGGGTCCCATGTTATAAACTATGTTTGCTGTTTTGGCCATCCGTTCATTCTAATAAAACATAACATTGATAGTGGTCAATCCAATGATTATCTATTAAGAAATCATTTCGAATTTCCTAAAGGTCTGTCGTCAAACTATTTTCTGCTAGAATGCAATTTTGATTTTCCAACTGCCCATCTGAAAAAATAAAGATTGTTGAAGTACATCAAGGGGCCATCCATTCACCAAATCACTTTCATCCAACAAGAACTTAAACAAATTTCAATTGTTACAACTTTATCTGGGTTGACCAGCTGTCTTGATTTCTGATTGGTAAACAAAACATATTTCTAAAGGTCCATCCAAAGATCATTCATGCAAGAAACCACATTACTTTGTCAAGTACTTTGAAAGAAGAGAGATTTAAAACTAGAGGCTCTCGAGAGTCTGTATCGCTCACATTGACCATGGCCTTTTGATAATCCGAGAGGTAATACGGTCTACTGTTGCTGCTGTCTTCCACGTTGACTAGTATGAACATTATCAACACATTTTTTTAAAATAAGGGTCACCCAAATTTAATTTTTGAAATGGGCCATTTAGAATTACGTAGTACATAACAATCACAAACTTCAAAAGGAACAAAACCAGGACTTTTAAGATGAAATCTAATTAAAGACTGAACATGCTCACTAGACCGTGGACATAAGTCATTTGGCAAAATGCCATGTACTACCAAAGACCAACTCACATACCAAAATATCTTTGACCAAACACCAAGTTATACTGAGAAAGGTAGCAAGTTAACTGGTTTGTGAAATTGAGGTCACAGACAAGCCCCATATAGCACAATGTCATTTACTTCATGAGACCATCCAACATACCAAATATCATTGACTACCATCAACAGTTACAGAAACTGACCTAATGAGAAAACTAGAGCTGTCGCCGAATGCCAACCAATTATGCCCCCACTCATTGAACCCTGAATCAATATGGCAAGTGCATATTTTATGTGTGTTGACACAATACAGGTGTTGATACAATACAAGTAAGGACACAATGATTTGCCCGGCACCTGAATAGGTTTTCAGGGGCTTTGGCTACAGAGCTGCCGGGCGCGTCCCCAGGTGGTGGATAGGGGAATGCCCTGTCTTTGCGGGGTAGTCAGGTCATAATACGGAAAGCCTGACCGCGAACCATTGTAGCCAAACTGTGTGGAGAAACGCCACGCCCCATGCAGTATAAAGACCCCTTCTATATTTCTCTAAAGAGAGCAGACGCACTGGGTGTCGTATAGAAGGCTAAATTTCCTGCCCCTACCCATTTCTCCCCTTTTCCAGTGGCAATCAAAAGTCGTTGCCCCGGTTGTCCCTTCCACCTTCATTTCTTTCTTCTTTTACTTACAATTTGTTTTGAATTGATTAACCTGTTCTCGTCCTGATATAGCTGAAATATTGCTCATTGGACGTTAAACTCTAACTAATCAATCAATCAATCACAATGATTTGCCTCCCCTTTTTCCAAAATATATAAAAGGGAAANTTTTTTCAATTTCCATGGCAACCGAATATTCCAAAAGATGTGTGTGCACATCTACTTATTGTAAGTTAGATTCCTTTGAAGTAGTTGGAATTTGTTTTCAAATTTCTAAAAAAAACTGAATAGTTGTGTTTTTCATTCGTACAGACGGACGGACCAACGGACGGACAAGGGTAAAACAATATGCCCCCCGACTTTTCGTCGTGGGGGCATAAAAATAAGAATGCTCACTAGACCATAAAATTCATAAAAGGTCAAACAATATGGTACTATTTTAGAGCAACCTACATAACAAATAATATTGCCCTACGATTCAGAATCGGATCTAAAAAGAACTAGAGGCTCACGTGAGTCTGTATCGCTCACATGGTGACTGGTTTTATTCATTGTCACAAAAAGACCACCCGTTCATTCTATAAATCAGTTCATCAAATGTTGCAGTTTCAATCTTGTGTGAGGTAAAAACTTAAAAATCTTAAATTTTGAAAGTTTCGTTCCAGTTGGCTCAGTAGATCCAAAGGAGAAGACATTTGAATGCATTTTTCATAGGGTCCCTATGTTAAACTAGTTCCACGCTGGCGGCCCTCTTGGATGAGGTGAGAACGTAAAAATCCCACACTTTAAAAGGGACGATCCAAGGACTATTGTAACTAGGTTTGGTTCAATTTGGCTTGGTAGTTTCAGAGAAGATCTTTGAATACATTTACCAAAGGGTTCCATGTTAAACTATGTCCTGTGCTGGCGACCATCTTGGATGAGGTGCAAACATTAAAATCAAAAAACTTTAAAGGGGACCAACCAAGGACAAATTGTATCCAAGTTTTGTTCCTATTGGCTTATCGTGGTTTCAGGAGAAAAGACCTTTGATTGCATTTCAAATAGGGTCCCTTCCATAAACTATGTTCCACGCTTGGGGCCATCTTGGATAAAGTGCGCACATAAAAATCACTCAAACCAAAGGGGACCATCCAAGGACTATTGTGATTAAGTTTGAATCCAATAGGATGGGTAGTTTCAGCAGTTCTTTGAAGGCTGCATTTTCCATTGGGTCCCTATGTCAGATTTTTGATATCTGTAACGGTTTCCGAGTTATTTGCAAGAAAACAGCAACTTACACCTATGTTCTTTTTTCAGTAACTGCTGTCATGTTGTTTGGTCTATGGAAATAAAAATCACAAATTTGAAAGTGCATATCCTGGTGATGATTCAGGCCGAGTTTGGTTAGTACTGGCCAAGTAGTTTCAGAGGAGAAGATCTTTGAATATAATTAAATGAACAGACGGACGACGGACGCCGAGTGATGGCAAGAGCTCACTTGGCCTTTGGCCAGGTTAGCTAAAAACTTTACCATGTTCACGAAACCAGGGAATTGAGGTCAAGGTAAAATCCACATGACAGATAGGCATTTTCAACTCAAAAGCAACCTAAATGCGAAATACATGTATCGTTGCCTTACCACTTACAGTAGTGAGTAACTTGACTAATCAGAAAAACTTGGCCATGCCCATAAGACCATGGAATTGAGGTCAAGGTGAAAATTCATATGACAGTCGTGCACAAGATCAATCTTCATGCAAAATACAATGGCCCTGCCGCATACAATTATTGAGAAACTGGTCTAATAAGAAAACAAGAGGCTCTCAAGAGCCTGTATCGCTCACCTGGGTCCTGCAGCACTATAATTCCCAATTGATGGAGTATGTACATAAAAATCAGAAACTTTTTATAAAATTTAATTAAAATTGTTCAAGCAGTTTCAGAGAAGATTTTTGAATGCAGTTTCCAAACTTAAGGGGCCAATGTTAATCTACGTTCCCTACTGGCAGCTATTAAACATAAAAATTTGAAGAGGGTCACGTGAGGACTATCATATCAAAATTCTACTGAAATTGTTCAAGCAGTTTCAGAGGAGAAGATCTTTTTATGCATTCCCCACTGGGTCCAATGTTAAACAAAGTTTTGCTACTGGTGGCCATACCGGAAGACGGACCAGCATCAAAGTAACAAGCTTGGTCAAAACCTCACAAGTTTCATTTATGCATTGTTTAAATTGAATCCATTCAATGGTTTTCCATGATATCTTTGTATGCATTTCCCCTTAGGGTCCAATTCATTGCTGGCAGCCATGTTGGATGATGGATCAGAACTGAAGTAACAACACTTGGTCAGCTTCTCATAA
>MJUU01018980.1:109319-120466 GCA_002080025.1 Modiolus philippinarum
AATTTCAGGTTGGCAAAAACATAACTAATCTTATAAACATTTTTGCCCACTTTGTTCCTAATTGGCAATTTCTACAGCGCAAACTAATAAAACTTAGGTACAAGTTCATCTGATAAACATTGATTACCTCTTATCAGCCAAAATGTGGTTTCAATATGAACAAAATTAAAATAGAGAAAACTAATTCTGTTTTATTGAAACATTATGTATAATTTATAAAAATAACATATTAAATGAATAACTAAACTTAACAGCTGACTCCTAAGAGCAAATATCACCCTTGATACATTAATACACAATCATACAGAAAAAAGTCATAAATTGTTCAGTAGTTTGCAATAATAAAGCATTCAAATTATACATAGTTTTTGACTGACTGAATCCAATGGTACGAAAATAAAAACAAATCACCATATATATGGACTAACAATGTGTTTTAAAGTAAAAAATGCCAGGGATTTTATAAATTCTCTACACTTTACAACTGGCTATATTTTCAAAGTAAACCTTTCTATAAAACAGAGCTTGTGAATCACTTTCTTCTTTTTCAAATGAAAAATAAATCTGATGTATTACACTTTTCTCATTGTATTGATTTAAGTTTGGATTTCACAATTGACTATCAGTAAATTGTGCCATTTAAGCTGTGCCTAATTTGACTGTGTTTATAGTTTGAAAAGAAGGAAACTTCTAAATTGTATAAACAATGGAGAGTAAATGAAACATTCTATTTGTGTTCTTTATGCATTCATTTTACCATTATTATTTTTTTCTATTTTTCTTCTTCTTTAATTAATTAAATTTGTTTTTGGAGTATTTTAAAACAAAAAAGAAATGCTAAAAATGGCCTGACGTCAGAATGTTTCTGTTCAAATTTTGTTCTTTTTTAGTTGTCTTCTTTTTGTTCTTACTTTTGCTATACTTATATAAAGGTCCCATTGGCAAAATTAAAATTTGTTATCAAGCTAGAATGCCACATTGGAAAATTTTAAATTAGTTATAGAATTTCACACTGGAATATTTTAAATTAGTTCTCTAGTTGAAAAGCCACATTGAAAAAAAATCATAAATTAACCTACCAAATGTGATAACTCTTGAATGAATAACTCTACGCCTCTGAAGTGAATAAATCCAACTTTTCTTTAGTTAGAGCCTGATGTGTAAAAAATTGCTATAAAATTGAAAAAAGTACACAAATCTTTGATGAAAAAAAAAAGCTTACTACAAAGTACATGTATACAGACCTGATTTAAATACACAGAATATCAACAGATAATATACAAAATCTTATGTGAATTGACCATAGGTTTGTCAAGTTTCAATGACACTGGAATGAATGGTTAGATGGATTAACAGGCAACCAGACACCAGGATATACTGGTAAGTATATCATATTACAGTAGAACTTCGATGGCTCAAAGGGACTGTTGGAAGCAGTTCAAGATAATGAGGTAAAACTATGTTTGAACTTCAAAAAAGAGACCACAAAAAGGGGTTCAGGGCATCCATAGTGTTCGAGTTATTGCAGTTCAAGCCATCAAAGTTCTACTGTACTTTCATAATTAAGCCAAGACAAGTTATTTCTATGTTTAGAGTCAGCGCACGCATTGAAAATGTGCGAGTTTATATTAAAAACAAACAAGAAATGTATTTTGTTGTTGTGATTAAAATGGTACTTTAATTGTCGTATAAGAAGACTACAAATATAAAGTACCAAAACAAAAATTTTAAAGGGACTTACATAAACTGAAATGGGAAAAAAAATTGGCGATGATGAAAAGAAATTTCTCTAATTTTTATCCAGTTTTCACACTCCCTGAACGGTGGTGAAACATTTGTTCTCCTCTCTAGAGAGGAGAACAAGTTTCGTGATATTTCCCGCCAAATTTATTCGGAATTCAATCCTCTGTGTTTTTCGTCCAGTCATTACAGAAACAGTTTCCACAACTTAAACATGTTAATTATGAAATTTCTCACATCTCGTTAAATAAATTTTCAAATGTTTAAAAGCTCGGCAAGCCTCGCTTTCAAACATTTGCAAAATTTATTTAACTCGATGTCAGAAATTTCATAATCAACTAGTTCTCGTTATGGAAACTATATATATTGACTGGATTCAACTGAATTCTGAAAACCGACTATTAATGAACATTGGCCAAATCACGTGGCCAAATCAAAATGTGTAAATTCAAAAATTCTTTCCTTGTTTTGTTTTGTTTGTTTGCCTCATACACTCCTTCATTTCAAAAATAAAGTTGACACCAAACAGAGAATTGGTTTGGCCTTAGACAAGAAAATAATAGTTTTGTCTGCAGAGTTATATAGCTTCCAAGGGCGCTATTACAGTTGAGTCTCCAAGTCGGCACATCTTATAAGTCAGCACACACAAAGAAAAACAGTGTCCTTTTCTAATTTTAAGAGGTTTTACAAGAATTTCTGTACAAACTTTAAGCCAGATACAGATGATGACCAAAACATCTGATTTTTTGGTGGTCCCCAGACTGTAGAAGACCAAAATGGTGCTGCAATCTATGTAAATAGAATTTCATTGTTGTTAGACTTTTACTATAATTCTTTAAGTTCATAATTTTTGTTGAAAGTATTTTTGATTTTTTTTAACACTTCCACCTGTCACTGAAAATGAAGAGAGTGAAAACTAGACATCGGAGAGATGGCAGCCATCTCTGTGGGCCCCGCTGTAATATAAGTGCAAATTTAAGTGTGTGTGGACACAATACAGGTGTGGACACAGTACAAGTGTGGACACTACACAAGTATGGACACCATCATATCATCAAGATATCAACAGAATGTAAGCAATAATCTGACCTTGAAGACAAAGGTCAAGGTCAAAGGTCACCAATCATGGTTCATGACAGATTGTCTTGAAGTGATCTATCTACATGCAAAATAACAAAATCTTATCTCAAAAGACAACAAGAGGAAAGCTGTCAATGTCACAGCAAACCGGGTTTTCTTTTACATACACAGTATATCTTACACATTTGTTGACCCTGAATATTTGAAATGTACTTATAATTTTCATTAATTTTCAATGTTAAACCTTCCACCAAAGTAGCCTATTTTAAAGTTCAGCAACTTGAATTTTAAGCAAAAAGGAAAATAAAAGTACTGTAAACACCTCTGATACAGGTACATATGATCTACATTATAAAAACTTCCTGTCTATTAAACTGTAGGAGATTTGTTCTGGACAAATGGGACACCCTATTTGTATATATTTGACCTAAAAATAACTAAGTTCAACAACTGATATTTTTTACATAAATTATCAAAAATCAAAATCAAAGTACCATGCATACCTTTGATATATGTACAACTGAGCTGCAAAATAAAAACTTCCAGTCTCAAATACTGTAGGAGATTTGCTCCGGACAAAGGGGGTTACCTATAATTGTTAAAAATTTAACGTAAAAATAACTAAGTTCAACAACTGATATTTTTTACATAAATTATCAAAAATCAAAATCAAAGTACCATGCACACCTTTGATATATGTACAACTGATCTGCAAAATAAAAACTTCCAGTCTCAAATACTGTAGGAGATTTGCTCCGGACAAAGGGGGTTACCGATAATTGTTAAAAATTTGACGTAAAAATAACTAAGTTCAACAACTGATATTTTTTACATAAATAATCAAAAATCAAAATCAAAGTACCATGCACACCTTTGATATATGAACAACTAATCTGCAAAATAAAAACTCCCAGTCTCAAATACTGAAGGAGATTTGCTCCGGACAAAGGACAAACCTGTTGTTAAAAATTTGAGGTAAAAATGACTAAGTTCAACAACTGATATTTTTGACATAAATTATCAAAAATCAAAATCAAAGTACCATGCACACCTTTGATATATGTACAATTGATCTGCAAAATAAAAACTTCCTGTCTCAAATACTGTAGGAGATTTGCTCTGGACAAAGGGGGTTACCTATTGTTAAAAATTTGAGGTAAAAAATGACTAAGTTCAACAACTGATATTTTTGACATAAATAATCAAAAATCAAAATTAAAGTACCATGCACACCTTCGATATATGTACAATTGATCTCCAAAATAAAAACTTCCTGTCTCAAATACTGTAGGAGATTTGCTCCGGACAAAGTGGGTACCCAAATGTTAAAAATTTGACGTAAAAATGACTAAGATCAACAAGTGATATTTTTGACATTAATTGTCAAAAATCAAAATCAAAGTACCATGCACACCTTTGATCAATGTACAATTGATCTGCAAAATAAAAACTTCCTGTCTCAAATACTATAGGAGATTTGCTCCGGACAAATGATGTACCCATTTGGCAGCCGCCCGCCCGCCGCCGCCCGCCATTTTCATCATTTTAATAACCGGATTTTTTCGATTGAAAACCCGGTTAAAAATGATATAGCCCGGACACAACTTGTCATTACGAAAGCAAAAATCTGCCCTTGACGACAAAGGTCAAGGTCAAAGGTCACCAATCATTGTTCATGACACATCATCTCGAAGTGATCTATCTACATGCAAAATATCAAAAGCCTATCTCAAAAGACAAAAAAAGTTATAGCCCGGACACGACTAGTCATTATAAAAGCAAAAACCTGACCTTGACGACAAAGGTCACCAATCATTGTTCATGACACATCATCTTGAAGTGATCTATCTACATACAAAATATCAAAAGCCTATCTCAAAAGACAAAAAAGTTATAGTCCGGACACGACTTTGTTACGGACAGAGCGATTACTATAGGGCATCCGCCACTATGTGGCGGTGGCCCTAATTACTGTTGGTGTGGCGTTTTGTACATTCATAGCCTGCGCCGACTTAAAAGACATTTAAACATAGCAATATAACTGTGGTATGTAATTTAAAACTTGTTTTTTATGATGTTTAATTGAAGTTAAAATTTAAATTTTGCATTATTTAAAGGTTGATTAATGCATGTTTATGTGCTTAAATTTAAAAAAAATTAGGCTGAACATTACAGCGCAAATTGAAAGGAAAATGCTTAGGTGCGCCAACTTACAAGACTGCATCGTACTTTCATAATTGGACAAAGATAATAATAATTATGTTCTATAGCTTTCAATAAATCTCATGTGGAAACTTTGTTTCTCTTATGATTAGCACCATTATATCTTCTTTTAGCTTAAATAATATATTTGTAATTTGTAGCTGGAGTTAGATATATGAATAAGTGATCTCATTTTTCTTCTGATTTATTTGCCAATCCAACAGTGTACTACCATATTTTCAATTTTCCTATTGGTTCATTGACCATGATAAACAATGCCTAGTTACATTGTAGTTTTTAGGAGAACAAAACATGTATACCACAATAAACTTTAAAATGCAATCCAACATAAAAAAAATAATGTAAAGTGAAGAAAGAATTCATAACAGAAATATACTAAACAACTGAAAAGTATTGCTTTTCACTAGATATAAAGTATCATTATGCAATTTAAAATATAATAAACTCAAATACATATCCATTGAATTCAATCTAGTCCAATTCTGAATCTACAATTAACATGCATTTCATATAGAATCCCATGTTGAACAACACCCTTTACTGTCAACCATCTTGTAAGGTGCGTGAATTTGCTCTACAAATCAAAAACATATTTCACTGTATCATCCCCATTATATCTCAAAACCAAATGAGGAAGACTTTTCCTCTGTGTCATGAAATACCACAAATTTCTATTGAAACAGAAAGCAGTCACAGCCTGTTAAGCTCACCTCATTGTGCAGCATTGTCACATGTTCAACATGTCAATAAACAAGAATGGACTGTAATCGTTCCTTTTAAGAGATTCATGTCAGTAAGAAGGAATGGACTTTAACCATTCTACCTAACAAAGTTGCTCATGTGTAAAATGTAGGTCACAGAAAACATCTGACGCATGCATTGTTGTCATCCTCCACAATTGTATCATATATATCAATATGGTTAATGCAGGACATATCAGTAAGCGGGAATAGACTTTAACTATTCTACCTAACCAAGTGGCTCATAGTAAATAATAACTAAGTACCGAAGTTACTGTGAATTTATTTTCTGCATATGCGCATTTCGACAACTTATGTCTCTTCAGTGCAGATAAAATCAAAACATTTGGAAGACCATAAACTCAAAGATGTTCAAAAAGTGATAGAGAACAAAAAAAACAATATGATCTAAATGTAAAGCCAAAATCAGCTAAGGACAGAGCTTTGCATGAGGGAGATACTCCTTAGTTTTCAACCAAATTTACAAAAATTTAGATATTGGAGGTCGCAGACAGCATCCGAAGCATACATTGCTGTTGTCATCCCAAAATGCATCATACATACCAATATGGTTGGTATGACATGTCATTAAAATGAAATGGACTATAACCATTCTACCTATATACCTAAGTCGCTCATGCGCAAAATGTAGGTCACAGACAGTATCTGAACCATGCATTGCTGTTGTCATCCCAAAATGCATCAGATATATCAATATGGTTGATGTGGGACATTTCAGTAAGTTGGAATGGACTTTAAACATCCTACCTAAGAAAGTCGCTCATGTGTAAAATGTAGGTCATAGACAGCAACAGAAGCTTTCATTGTTGTTATCACAAAATGCATCATACATACCAATATGGTTGATGGAGAACCTGTCAGTAAGCAGGAATTGACTTTAACCATTCTACCAAAACAAGTCGCTCATGCAAACCAGAGGCTCCCTGGAGCCTTTATCGCTCACCTGGCTTTCAGTTGCCACAATCAAGCTAACATTGTAAATTATACAGTTGAACTTCAGTCTCTCAAACTTTGATAGAGCAAACACCACCATTAACTTGGACTCTATTTTAAGTCTGATCATGTTTTACTGTACTTCTTTGTTGGGCTTTTTTGACAAATTGTCTTGCTAAGGACCACTCTGACACTAGTTTTGAAGTCGAGACATCATTTGGTAAATGGCAGTCAACAACAAATATATCTTTAAGTTACAACATCAATATCTATTTGGAAACCAAATTTCATTGAAATCAGACAATGTTGAATTTTCCCACCTTTTTGGTGGCCATTTTGAAAATGGCAGTCAACAAACAATTTTCAACACCGGTTTTGCAGTAGTGACATCAATATCCACTTGGAAACCAAATTTCAGTGAGATCAGACAATATTGATTTGGCAGCCATTTTGAAAATGGTGGTCAACGAAAAATTTTCAACACCGGTTTTTAAGTCGCAACATCAATATCTATTTGGAAACCAAATTTCATTGAAATCAGACAATGTTGAATTTTCCCACCTTTTAGGCGGCCATTATGAAAATGGCAGTCAAAAAACAATTTTCAACACCGGTATTGCAGAAGCAACATCAATATCCACTTGGAAACCAAATTTCATTGAAATCGGACAATGTTGAATTTTCCTGCCTTTTTGGCGGCCATTTTGAAAATGGTGGTCAACGGAAAATTTTCACCAATGGTTTTGAAGTCGCAACATCAATATCTATTTGGAAACCAAATTTTATTGAAATCGGACAATGTTGAATTTTCCCGCCTTTTTGGCGGCCATTTTGAAAATGGTGGTCAACGGAAAATTTTCAACAATGGTTTTGAAGTCGCAACATCAATATCTATTTGGAAACCAAATTTCATTGAAATCGGACAATGTTGAATTTTCCCGCCTTTTTGGCAGCCATTTTGAAAATGGCGGTCAACCAATAATTTTCAACATCAGTTTTGAAGTGGCCAACATTTTATCAATTGACACTTAACCTTCATCTTCTATAGTTTTGGAAATAAAAGATGAAAAATATGAAAATTTTGAAAATTCCGTGAAAAAAGGGCGATAACTCCTACAAGGGTTTTTGGATTATCTTCAAACTTTCAGGGTGGGTAGATCTTGACATGCTGAACATTTTTGCAATTAAAAGTTGACTTGTATCTCTTATAGTTTTTCTGATAAAAAATTAATAAAGTTAAAATTTTGCAAATTTTACAGAAAAAGGGCAATAACTCCAAGATGGGTTTTCGGATTTTCTTCAAAATTGCAGGGCAGGTAGATCTTGCTATGATGATCACTTTTGCCCCCATGTCAGATTTTTGATATCTGTAATGGTTTTTGAGTTATTTGCAAAAAACAGCAATTTACCCCTATGTTCTATTTTTAGTAACAGCAGCCATGTTGTTTGGTCTTCGGACTAATCGAACACAATTTTTAAACTGCATACCCTGGTGATGCTTCAGGCCAAGTTTGGTTACAATAGGCTCAGCAGTTTCAGAGGAGAAGATTTTTGAAATTGTTGACGGACGACGGACGGATGACGGATGACGGACGCAAAGTGATGGCAAAAGCTCACATGACCTATTAGGCCAGGTGAGCTAAAAATGTAGGTCACAGACAGTATGTGAAGCATGCACTGTTGTTCTAATCCCAAATGCATTAAACATACCAATATGGTTGATGTGGGACATGTCAGTAAGCAGGAATCAACTTTAACCATTCTACCTAACCAAGTTGCTCATATGTAAAATGAAGATCACAGACAGCATCTGAAGCATGCATTGTTACCATCATCCCAAAATGCATCATACATATTAATATGGATGTGGGACTTGTCAGTAAGCAGGAATGGACTTAAACCATTCTTTCTAAACCGACACAGACATGGACTCCAACATGGACACTACAGGTAACATATAAGACCCCTCACTTCGTGAAGTGAGCTAAAAATGTTCTCAAAATGCGTAGCCATATTGTCCTCTGTGTTTGGTTTGAGGTATGATATTACATGGTAGTACAAGAGAGTATCATGATAACACAGTATACAAAACAGTGCTATATTGTAAATATGTTAACACATTTAACTATAGTTGTTAATCTCCAATGTGGCCTTCAAAAGTAAAATGTTGAAAAAGTAGAAAAAGTAGCTCTGTAACAAAAAATAAATAATTAACAAACAAGTAAGACACCACTCAGTGTGGATATATATTATTAAAAATAGAATTATATTAATTTGCATGTGTAACAATGATGTAACAACTGTGAGAACAACTCACTGATAACCTACTTCAACATTTGATCACAGAAATACATGATTTTCTAATAAAAGCTATAATCTAGTATAAATAAATATATAAAGTATAAGTATATTAACCTTGAACTGTGACCTACTGACACATGCATCACAGATATCTTCCTTACCCCTGAAGCCTTCATCTAAGTCAGTTAATTTAAATCTTTATCAACTGAAGATATGGAAACTAAAATGTTTCAGTTGGATGGAAGGATGGACAGATGGAAGTACATCTCTATTTAAGAAATAATTCATGGGCGCCGGTGGTTTGTTGGAGATTTACATATGGGTGGCCATTATTTTCGTTAATATTTTACCCAGAGCGTAGCGAGGGGTAAAATTAACAAAAATAATGGACACTCACTTGTAAATCGACTACAAACCACCGGCGAACATGAATTATTTCGATTCTGATATGACATTAAACAATCTGGACGGACCTATAGTGTACAAGGTAATGACAGCCATTACATAAGATTTACTGACGTTTTTGTGCACAAAGCATATTATGACGTCGTCAGTTTTAGCGTAAAGACTGTTGTGACGTCGCTCATTGTTATTGGAGATTTTCATATGGCTGGTTGTCATGGTTTCCATTGTTCTCATATTAGAATACAATATATATCTCCCACTTTTCAGCAGGGGTATAAAAACAAAAGGCAGACAATAATCTATCTCCATTACAATATGTAAAACCGAGCATTGAGGCAGTTATATCAACTACAATTGATCTCTATTTTTCAACAATAGCATGAGTAAACTCAACATTGAAGATTCTGCAATGATATGGTAAACTGTGCATGTCTCGTCAAACAAGAGTAATAGGTTACCTGAGTCTTGCTAAACTATAGATAAATTGTGATGTCACTGACTGATCTTGCTACTGATTCTTTAATTAGTTAAAGTGTGACATCACTGATGGATCTTTCGATTGATTTCATTCCTTATTCTGATCCAGATTTGCCTCGTGCAGACCAAAATTGACAAAGCTTTATTTTGTAGATTGAACTGCCTTATTATAACAATGATATCTCCTGATCAGCATACACATCAACAGGACAATAAATTACATAAAACACACAACTTTAATATGCAAAGTTTTGTATACAATATTAAAAACAAAATTTCAACAACTATCAGTAAAATACTCAAAAGTAATGTAAAATGTTTAACAAGAAACTATATACATACAAGTATCACTTACTTATACCCAATGTATGATATGTATAAAAAATATCACAGAAATTATAAAAATAGAATTATTCAAAATTGTTTAAAGAAAATAAGTTATAAAGATATGTTTGCTATAAAATTGTCATGGGCACATTAAGATAATTAACAAACCAGCTAATTACAGAGAACTTTATAACATCCAAAATGTACCCAAAGGAAAAACTCAAAATAATTGATAGAAGTGTTTTCCTTTGGTACAGACTTCTTCATAAGACTTAACAGTATTCAATAAAGGGCTACGCCGAGCGCAGCATGATACGACCGCAGCATGTCGTCCACTGAAATTTAAAAAAGTGTAATTTAAAGTGAGTGTGGACATAGGAAAGAGCTTGACACCATTATTAGATGGACGCAATAAGGAGATTGACCAAGTAATTAGCTGGACACAAACTAGGGAAAATAAAAATTAGCCCTTATGACTCCTTATGATTCCTCTTTGACCCTCTATAGCTCAGAAACAGTAAGAGCTACGCCCAATCCATTGACATGATGCTGAAAGCTTATATCAAGAGAAATCAAAAGAAAAAAATCCCATCGAAATGTGATGAAAAATAAAAATTTAAGGTAAACTGTAAATTTACGATTTTGGCCCCATTCGGCCCCTCATAGCTCGGGAACGGCAAGAGCTACGTCAAATCCGTTGAATACTACTGAAAGCTTACATCAAGTAGAATCCAAAGAAAAAAATCCCATCGAAATCCGATGAAAAATAAAATTTTTTGGTTATCTGTAAATTTACGATTTTGGCCCCCTTCGGCCCCTCATAGCTGGGTAAGGAAACAAGTTACCAAAAATCTAATAGTAGAGCGCTACGATAATTTTTCATTAGGAATCCTTTGGAAA
>MJUU01018980.1:120917-146097 GCA_002080025.1 Modiolus philippinarum
TTAGGAAACAAGTTACCAAAAATCTAATAGTAGGGCGCTCGATAATTTTTCATTAGGAATCCTTTGGAAAAAATTGCATCAAAATCGGACTAAAAATAAAAAAATGAAATTTTTGAAATTCGCCCCTTTTGGGCCTCTTTATCTTGTGAACGGTACATGCCACGTGAAATCCATTGGCATACTTCAGATTGGAAATTTTCTAAGGAGTTTACTGGAAGAAACCCCATCAAAATCCGATAAATAATAAAGATTCTACAGTCAAATATGTGAAAACAACTAATTTAACCCCTTTTGGCCCCTTTTTCTAAAACGGGCGGGGCCAGGAACATAAAATTATAGCCCGGGCTAAAGCATGAGCCAAGAAACATCATACTAAAATTTGAAAATGATCTGTTCACTGGAACCAAAGTTATGCTGTCCACAGACACAAAAATACCCAATTTTACCCCTTTTTGGCCCCTTTTTCTGAAATGGATGGGGCCATAAACCCGAAATTAAAACCCGGGATAGCCATTATGCCAAGAAACCACATACTGAAATTTGAAGATGATCCGTCCACTAGAAACAAAGTTATGCTGGCAACAGACGCCGACGCCGACGACTGCGCCATAACATAATACGATCGCAAAATTTTTGCGGTCGTATAAAAAGCTGAAGGAAAGGAATTTTTCATAAAATTTACTCCAAAAGAAAATTTCAAAGTGTGTCTTCTAACTAAAAGATGACTACAGCCCAATGCAATATTTTACATTGAGCCAATAGTGCTTACAGGATCAAAATGTTCAGATACATACAGTTCAATTCACATAATTCAGAAAAGAATTTTTTTTCCAATTGAGTCCAATGCCAACATATGTTCTGAAGTATAGGCCTTGTCTGTGTATATTTCTTTTTGAACAAGAAAGAATATAAAGCTAATATTAGTTAAAATTAGGGATGTCAACGATTACTTGAGTACTCGAGTATTGCTCAGAAGGTACAAATATCGAGTATCTAATTCGTACTTGAAAACTTAGGGCTATTCCAGTAAAAATTCCCACCAGGGGGTGGAACGCCACTTATTTTTATACCCCCAACCAAGAGAAAAAAAAAAATAAATAAATAATTATACTATTAGGATACAATAGAAATTCACCCACCACCAACAGAAAAAAAATTAACTGGTGTTCCACCCCCGGTGGGAATTTTAAATGGAATAGCCCTTAGTATTGTAACTGTCATTCTTTTTGTTTAGAAATTCTGACTAAATTCTTAGCACATTAGTTTTTGAAATGCAAAATTGTTGCTGTTGTTTTAAAATGAAATTTAATTTGAAAAATATCCAAATGCTTGATATCAAAATATAATACATAGGTAACTTAAATTTTTAAGTAGTCAAGAAGCAAGATTGTTATCCATAAAGCTTCTTTGCGACTCAATGATGCTTTCGAATAAATCGGCCGTGATCAAATTTCTATGATTCAAAAGCATTAAAATCTATAATTTATATATTATTTTGTGATCAAGTAATTATTTTGCTTGAAAATTGATTTGATTTCACCAGTGTCCATCCCATACATTGTGTTTATTTGATGTTTGTATAACCGTTAATTATAATTTAAACAATTGGATTAATCAGACAGCATGTTTCTAAATATCAACAAGACTCTAAAGGCAACCAAAAATATAATTTGGCTTTGACTGAATGTTATTGAGTTTTCTTTGATTTGCTGTAATGGTACACAAACTTTGAATGGTTTCCTTTTTATGCCACATAAGCAATATTGTAGCTATAATATCATTGGAATGATAGTCTAGTAATTTTCAATTCAAAGGGTCACCGAGTACTCGGGTATACTCGAGTATTGTATCCAAGTACTCGAATGGCATTTTCCACATATTTTGACACCCCTAGTTAAAATTAAAATAAATATATGATTGTCACATGTAAATGTATGATTGTCAACTTTTTCCTATAAAATACGAGTATAATGTTTGCATGTACTATAAATATATAAATCATAATCCTGCAAGCTTGGATTTCAAACCAAGTATAATTGCTGTCTTCAGTGTTACTTGTCTGACAACTTTAAACACAGTATCCCATCATGGCCGTCTCTCAAGTAAACATACCATCCTTTTGTTCCAAATCCCGGATACCTGTGTTGGATATCTGTATCATTATCCAAGTAGACTGGGAAGAAATAGAATGGACTATATCCTAGGAATGGTAGTATACCAATTAGCTTTCCTTGTGATGAGAAATGAAATAAATGTTCTCTATAATTCTCTTCATCTCTTGTTCTACAATGAGTCCATGAAACCAGAAAACCAACTGAAACAGTCATAAACAATCATTATTGAAATATAAATTTGGGTCACTTTTTGCAAGATCTACTCTAAAATGTTACTTTGTTTAGGGCATGATAAAATCTAAGCATGAACTGCTGAAAGTAAATATTTGTCCTTACATCCATTAAATTCTGTACTGATCTGGTTGATTTATGGCCTCCAGTATTAATCTGATTTAGAGATTCTGACTTTTAATTCAGGTTTAGCATCATATCTCCAATCAAAACAAATTTAGGTGGCCACAATGTTTTTTCAAAGAATGTATGTATATGTACAAATTTTTAATTGAATTGTAGCTTGTGGTTTTGTGAAAACAAACTGGAGGCCAATATCTAAGCACACATCAACGTTCACATATGGACAGAGCTGTTCCAGTTTGTCTGTACTTTTCAACAAGGTGAAATAGGAAATGAAAACTAGAGGCTCAGAGACAGACAAGAATCGCTCACCTGAAAAAATGCTGCTCATCAATGCCTATGATGATATCCCAAAATGATGTTTTGCCCATAGAGTCTATTGTTCAAACAATTTTATCCAAATAGCAATGTTATTTTTTATCAGATCAAATTGAAATGAGTAATCTTCAGGACCTTCCACACCTTACAGTACAATTAATTCACTAGATAAAAACTTTTTCCCTATTAGGGCAAATGTTAAATTATGTCCTATACAAGTAGTCATATTAAATGAAATCAGCAATATTTTAAAGGAATTTCCATATATCTTCCAAATACAGTTTTGAAATCTGTCTCCATAGTGTCAGAGAAAATGACTATTTTCCCGTAGGGTCTAATGTTAAAATATTATCCACACATATTTTTATCCAGTCTGAAGGACATAAGATTTTTTAGAAAGACTTCCATACATCATTACCGTAAAGATTGCTTCAATTAGCTTTGATGTTTCGGATGGGATGATCACAATTTGAGTTTCCCTTACAGTCCTATGGTAAACTATTTTCACTGCTTGCAGCCATGTTTTCACTAGGATCCAAAATGAAAGGAGCAAAGTTTGTACAGGATGTTTTACACATTGGAACCGTTAAGTTAAATTTGCTTCCATAGTTTATCAGATCAGATGATGAAAGTCATAATTTCTCTAATTCTTATGCTGTTCTCGTCAATTTCATTCCATGGGAGATCAAAGTGTTCTCCAACATGTGCAAAAATTGATCTCCAGATTTCATTGGATATTGAAAAGGTCTTGAACTTATATTCAATTACCAAAATATACCTTACATACACTTAATTTGAGTCTGAATCAATGTAACAGGTATTTTCTCGAAGCATACATTGTTTATTAATCTTGAATCTTCTATGAAAGCTTTGATTTTGTTGATTTCTATACAATGTAAATTTCATTTACGGAAATGGTGATGTCACAGTTTTGATTGTAGAGGCCCATGAAGGGGTAGAAAATCATGAAAATGCCATTAGTTTCAGAATTAGAGAAATGACATCTCTATCATTTTCAAGTTGTTGTGTATAGTCATAGTTCTACTGTCTCAAGGGTTAAACATAAAAGCACATAGAGCACAAACTTTTAAAGCTTAACCCTTTCGACAGTAGAACTATGATAAACATCAACTTGAAAGGATAGAAACTATATTTCCCCAACAGGTCAAATGTTAAACTTTGTTCTGTGCTGGCTGCCAAGTTTTCATCTTATCTGAACAAAATGAGCAATTTTTGTTTCTTCCAAACATCATTCCTGTAGAGTTTCTTTGAATTTGCTTCAGTGATATCAGGGAGTGTTCAAAATATGATTTTCCCATAGGGTTCTAAGTTAAACTATGTTTCAACAAACACAGTATTAGATTGTTCAACTTATGTATGTATCAATTTATGATGCACATAGGGGTCAATGAGTTAATTTAAAGACTGTATTGAATGTTTTTATATTTGATAAGTGACACATGTGGTTCTGTCTCATATTTATCCCCTTGCTTAACGAAAGCAGGGGGATTATTTAATGCAGTCCGTCCGTATGTACTTAAGTACATATGTAGGTAGTGCGTATGTGCATTTGTAATACTCCCAGATAGCTCTGGAACTATAAGAGATACAAATTTGAAACAACATCCTACTAGAGTATGATCAGAAGTAGCGCACTGTTGATTCGGAATTTAGGTCAAATGCCCCGGGGGCAAATTATGGGCGAAATCAAATTTTCGCAATATCCAATAATTGAAGAAATTTCTAAGGCCATTTGGGCTAGAAATATGAAACTCATGAATCAACTCACATATTATGTAGCAACTTCACAGAGGGTGTTGGAACTTTGGTATGACCCCTCAGGGCATGGCCGCTAGGAGGTCCAAAAAACAAAATAAAGGGCTACACCGAGCGCAGCATGATACGACCGCAGCATGTCGACCACTGAAATTTCATCAAAAGTAGTTTAAAGTGAATGTGGACACAGTAAAGAGCTTGACAAAATAATTAGATGGACACAAAAAGAAGCTTGACACGGTTATTAGCTAGAAACAAAATAGGGAAAAATTCAACCTTTTTGATCACTTACTGATGAAAAAAACGTAAGAGCTATGCAAAATATGTACTATCAACTAAAACTTTACATCCATAGAAATTCAAAGAAAAAAAATCAATCAAAATCTGATGAAAAATAAAGATTTGACATATTTAGAAAAATTGCAATTTTGGCCCCTTTGACCCCTTGTAGCTCGGAAACAGTAAGACTTACACAAAATCCATTGGCATACTACTGAAAGCTTAGATCAAGAGGAATCCAAAGAAAAAAATCCCATCGAAATCCGATGAAAAATAAAAATTCTACATAATCTGCAAATTCGCAATTTTGGCCCTGTTCAGCCCCTCATAGCTGGGAAAGGAAACAAGTTATCAAAAATCTAATAGCTGAGCGCCATATTAATTTTTCACAAGGAATCCATTAAAAAAAACTGCATCAAAATCGGACTTAAAATAAAAAAAAAAATTTTTTTGAGATTTGCCCCTGTTGGGCCCCATTTATCTTGTGAGCAGTACATGCTACGTGAAATCCGTTAGCATATTCCAGATTGGAAATTTCCTTAGGAGCACACTGAAAGAAACCCCATCAAAATCCGATTAATAACAAAGATTCTACAGACAAACATGTGAAAACACCCAATTTAACCCTTTTTGGCCCCTTTTTTAAAAACGGGTGGGGCCACAATGACAAAAACTAAGCCAAGCCTTCCTTTTGTACCAAAGAACATTATGTTAAAATGTCATAAAGATTGATCTACTGAAACTTAAGTTATTGACCAAAAACAAAAGTGTCTACAGACGACGACGACAACGACAACGACAACGACGACGACAAAGACGACAGCACCATACCAATATATGACCGCAAAAATTTTTGCGGTCTTATAAAAATCGATTCCGCTGGAACTCCTCTACACCTTAAATCGCAGAAACCTTGTAATAAGGGTATAAGTAACACTTTAAAAGTTGTCTGTGCCTAAGGTTTCGGAATTTACTGATGATAGCGGACTTTTGGTATGACCCCTGGGGGCATGCTCTTAAGGGACCAAAAAATGTTAAACAATCAATACTCATCAGGACGACTGGAACTATATGTATAAATTTGATTTTGTGGTTTATATTTTTATGAGGAATTATTGGAATTGCTCTTTGAATCCGTTCTAAGCTTTTATAATTTAACCCCAGTGCCAAATTTGGTTAATTTCCTAAAAATGTCAAAGACAATAATTTTTGAAATTCCAACATGAAGTTTTATAATTAAGCAACTTTTTAATGTCATCATCTAGTATGAACACAAGGATTTCAAAAAATATGATTCTAATTTTGGTAAATTTCCTGAAACTCTCAAAGACCCATTATTTTTGGGAATTTTATTGAGCAACCAAATGTTTTTTGATGCCTTTTAGATTTAATGATCATTTTCAATGGTAAGATTGCAAAAAACCTTGATTCTAATTTTGGTAAAGTTCCTGAAACTCTCAAAACCCTTTAATTTTTGGAATTTACCTAGCAACCATATCTTTTTCTATTATTTAGAGTTATAATGATGAATTTCAACTGTCAGGTTGCAAGAATCTTTGATTATAATTTTGGTAAATTTCCTGAAACTCTCCAAGACCAATTACTTTTTGGAATTTTACCTAGCAACCATATCTTTTTTGATGCCTTATAGTTTCAATGATAATTTTTCAATAGTCAGATTGCAAAATTCTTATATTCTAATTTTGGTAAATTTCCTGAAACTCTCAAAGACCCATTATTTTTTTAAATTCTATCTAGCAACCATATCTTTTTCAATTCCTTACAGTATAAATGACGATTTTCAACAGTCCAGCTGCAAAAATCTTTGATTCTTATTTTCATAATTTCCTGAAATTCTCAGAAACCTGTACTTTTTGAAATTCTACCTAGTTACCATATCTTTTTGGTATTTTACAGTAACAATGATTAATTTTGTTTCAAAAACACTTGCCTTTTTTTACAAGGGGAGGGAGTCCAAAAAGGGGGAGCGGGGGGATCGCAATCTTTGATTGGCTGTGTTTCATTTTGATATGAACAAAAAGTCACATTACAGATTGCAGACAAGATCATTGTCGATCCCTCATGTCATATCATAGAACTAACAGGTTAGTATAAAAGCATTAATCATCTGGTCAAAATGGCTATTTGGAAAAATAAAAATATAATACAATGCAGTGGAATGACCTTATGATAACAAGAATAGAATTCCTGGGTCCCCTGCCGCTCATGCAATATACTAGTATACTGTAAATGAAATTGCAATATTTCAAACATTCAGGGCAGTTCCAAAATTAAATATGTGGGGATACAAAAAGGATCAACCATGGAAGATGTTTGAACTTCACCAAGGTATTAGTGGTATTAACATTTGGTATAAATTTCACAAAACTCTGTCAAAATTTGTAGACATGAGAGCGTTTAAAAGGTCAATTTTTTGATAAAACGGTGTTGCTATTTTGGTCAAAGTCCAATAACTCCGTCAAAAAGCCTCGACCGAAACTTATCTTCAAACTTAACCAAAGTGTTAGTGGTATAAACACTTGGTATAAATTTCATGAGAATCCATTACAATTTGTAGGCATGAGAGCGCTAACAAGGTAAATTTTTGGATAAAACAGAGTCATTATTTTCGTCAAAGTCAGACGGACATCCGGACACCTGGCATTTCTATGTCCCCGCTCCGCATTGTGGCGGGGGACAAAAATGTTTTGTGGCAACACAGGAAAATCATTATTTTGGACAGTGAATCTGTATAGTGCATATTTTTACTGATCAAACCCAGAACTTGACCAAGGTTAAGTATTAGTGATATAAACATTTGGTATAAATTTCATGAAAATCTGTTATAATTTGTAGGCATGAGAGTGCTTACAAGAAAGTGTGACGGACGGACGGACAGACAGACCGACACATGGACGCCCGGCATTTCTATGTCCCCACTCCGCATTGCGGCGCGGGGGACAAAAAATGTTTTGTGGCAACACAGGAAAAGCGTTATTTTGGACACTGAATCTGTATAGTGCATATTTTTACTGATAAAACCCAGAATAAATACAGAAAATCTTGGAGTGTAAACACCTCTGCAATAGGAAAGACTAAACATGAAAACTAAGTAAAGATACTTACCATCCTTTGTTATAAAACAGAAGTCTGTAGGATAGCCTGGTAAATGTATTGCTGTTACTATGGATACCTTATCTTCACTGTAAAACAGGACAAGACATGTTTCATGAAACACTTATCCCTCTAGAGTAGCTAATTAGATACCTTTAGCAAAACTATATCTATTTATGTGCCTCTGACAATTGAATATATATATATATATTCAGTTCTAAAAGAAATCATAATATATTTTAAAGACCATTGCATTTAATGAATTCCGATTAGCTAATCATCTTGTTCAACCAATCATATAGGCTATCAACTTATTATGTTTTTCCTATGGAAAAAAACTAAACCTAGGTTTTAGGTAGGGAAACTTAAGTTTTCCTACAGAAACCTCGGTTTCCCCAATGAAAACTTGAAAATCAAAAGAAAGCTATGCTTTGCATGTGTTTTTGAAGGGAAACCTACATTTAGGTAGGGAAACTTCAGTTTATTTCCGCAAAACCTAGTTTTTGCCCCGGAAACCTAGCTTTCCCTCAGAAAAACCTAGTTTTCGCGACGGAAATCTAGGTTTTCCTATGGAAACTCAGGCTTAGCTTTGGAAACTTGTTGAAAGCTTAGCTTTGCATGTATTTTTGAAAGGAAACATACGTTGGTACAGAAACTTGATTTTAGCTCAGAAAAACCTGGTTTTGCATCCGAAACCTAGGTTTCCCTCTGAGAAACCTAATTACAATTATCTCCCCTTAATAGAATAGGAGTTTGCTAAAAAGATTTGATTTTTTCGCATGGTTACCCAAACCCAATAAAAGTGGCATATTAGATCAAATTTAACTATCATAAGAAATCAAAAATCATTTTGCCAACATTCCCAGTGAATTCTATTTTCTTTCAAATAAGCAAGAATGATGCACAGTTTTTAACCCCATTACTACATGTACCTTAATTGCAAAAATAGAATCTTATCGATTACCATAGTTGTACTGTCTTAAGGGTTAAATATAAAAATGTTCTTACTGAAGCATTAACTTTTATGTTTAATAATTTGTACAGATGAACTACAGTTAACAATAACTTTTTCCTACATTTTAAGATTTCATAGGACAGAGGTCAGGTTTAAATTGTAAATTATTTCAACATGACATAGCAAAGAGGTTAGGTTTATACATGTATTGCATTTTTTCTCAGCATGATGGGGCTATATTTCACTTACTTCAAATTTTTTTAAGTGTCTAATTGATTATTAAAGAAATTATTAAAATAGTTTATAATATATAACTTTATGCATTTATTGAAAACCCATAACACAGCTCAGTTTGAATATAACTGCATAATTGATCATCATGTCAGTTGCTTACTAAGACATTTCAAGTTCTCGTAGGAACCTTTATATGAGTTTTTTCAGTTTTTGGTAGTTCCAAATAACATATAAAGCATAAAGACTTACACTTGATTCAATATGCCTATAGGAGACAAAGTTTTGGTAAAATTAAACCTTCTAGGAAATACATGTAAGACATAGTAATAACAATTATTTTTTTTTTAATTACCACTATTGTGCAATTTGGTCAAATTTTTTAAGTTCAAAAGTGGAATTACTCCTCAAGGAAAAATATCCAAAAAGAATGTCCTATAACAAAAGGTCCTTCAAAACAACAAAGTTATATGAAATTCTGTTAAGTGGCTTCAGAAAGTTGCATTGACAAATTTTCAGTAGTTCAGTTTTGTTCAAAATTCACATAACTCCCACATAAATCATAACACTTACTTAGTCACCTGATCTGGTACCTGGAGAATCATGAGAAATGTTTCGGCTGCTAGTACCAATTTGTTGATAATTCTGGAGTCTATGGCAACACATTTTGTCTTCAAAATTTTAAAGTCTGTAGACAACAGTATACTTTTAGCATTTTCATGTAGATTTGACTCTAAACTGTCTCTAAAAACATAAAAAACATGTTTCAAAAGCACAAGAGATCATCCAGTTTTACGTAGGTTATATTAAACAGGTTGTTATGTATACAAGTTATATTCAAAAACATTCACAGGAATTTAAACTGGTCTCCAGTCTTTTTACTGTAACCTCATCCTAAATTTAATTTTGTTGCTTTAAAAATGTCCCTTTTGTCTTTAAAAATTCTAATTTCATCTGCATTAATTTCAGTTTAATTTATACAATATTTTATTCAAAAATAAATCCAAATAGAATTTGCCTACATAAGTCCTCTCCAAGAAGATTATGATGCAACAACACATTATGAAAACAATAGCTGTTAGCTGAATGGCAGCCACAATACCAACGCTCATTGGGTCCTGAATCAGTATAAGTACAATTTCAAGTGTGTGTCGACACAATACAGGTATGGATATAATACAAAACCTCAAAAAAAAAATATAAATAAACAGAATGGAGTATTCCACATGTCTGAAAATGCATCCCACAATATAGCATGACTGTGCAACGCTTGGGATAAGATTTCATGTATATATCATTTTCCATTGCTGAAAAAAGCTTAATGAAAAACTGTCCTATGGCACAAAAAGTGTAAAAAATTAAAATAAGTTGGTATACAGGAAGCAGTATCCCAGTAAGTCTAAAATGTTTCCCACAATATAGTACGACTATATAAGGTTTTGATAAAATGTCAAATTTGTGTCACTGACCACTGCGGTCGAGGAAAGCTTGATGAAAAATTGTTCTAAACTGCTACAAATGTCAAAATTTACAAAGTCGGTAAACAAGAAATAGTATATTTACAGGTCTGAAAATGCATCCTATAAAATGGCATGACCACATAAAGCTTTTGCTTTAAAATTTACTAAAATTGTAAGTTTTTATCATTTGTTATTGTGGAGAAAAGCATGACAAAAAATTGCTCTATATAATGCAAAAATTGTCAAAATCAACTAAGTAGGTAAAAAGGAAGTAGTATCTCAGCATGTATAAAAATGTATCCCACAATATGGCATGACTACATAAAGCTTTTGACAAAATTTTAAGTTTGTATTACTCAACATTGAGGAGAAAGCTTATGATGAAATTACTCTATATAATGCAATAAGTGTCAAAAATCTACTAAGTGGATAAACAGGAAGTAGTAACCTGAAAATTCTGAAAATGCATCCTACAATATGGCATGACTATACAAAGCTTAAGACAAAAATTTCAAGTTTGTATCACACAACATTGCAGAGAAAAGCTTGATGAATGTTGTGACAGATGGAAGTATGGACGGAAGGAAGGACGGATGGAATGAAGGATATGGGTAAAACAGTATATCTCCTTCTCCTTCAAAGCAGGTGTATAATAATCACATGCAGTTTCAAATTTTGGGGCATTTTGATATTTTTGTTATTATATAAGATTGCTGTATGTTTGTATAAAAAATATAAACCTTTCTATGCCCTCTGGTATGTCGATGTCAAACTTCATACATTTCTTTGTTTTAATATTATACACACAAATCCTTTCATCCTGTTTAATAATACACAGTTCAGCATTGATGACAATTATCTTCGCAAGGTCTGTTTCACTATCTACAAGTGTGGTCTGTTTATTCCTTCTAATGTAAAGTCTGAAAATCAGAAAAATCAGTCAGAACTTTGGTAATACATTTGTATGAAGCACATGTATGTCAGTTAAAGACCATTTTTTTATGCTCTGAACTTTCAACAACTACAAAATTAATGTAATTACAGCTGAACTTCTATGGCTCAAACTGCAATAACTTGAACACCATGGATGTCTTAAACACTATTTGTGGTCTCTATGTTCAAGTTCAAGCACAGTTCGACCTTGATATCTTGAATACCCTTTATCTCGACTGTTTTCACCAGTCCCTATGGTGTTCAAGCCTCCAAATTTTGACTGTGCTTATAATTTCAAATAAATGCACTTAAATATGCATTAAATATGAAAAAGAAAGGAAATGGGGTAAATGTCAAGGAGACAACATCCCATATCCAGGTTAAAACGACCCAAAATTAAGCATCTAGGGGTCACTGTACGGTCTTCAACACAGTGAGGAACCTCACACCATATAGCAAGCCCTAAATGGCCCCCAAAAGGTAAAAAAGTGAATAAATCAATGGAAACAAACCACATCCAATAACCCAAATATCAAAAAACTAAAATTTTGTAGGAAGACAAGGAGAAGCCAATGACCAACATATTCCTGACTTGGGACAGGCGCAAAAATTGCGGTGGGGTTAAACTCGTTTTCTTGGATCCAAATGCTCCCCCTATGTGTGGTGAATAGCTAAAAAAAAAATACACAAAAAGACTCACAGTAAAAATCAAACTAGAAAAAAGTCCAACTTATCAAGTGTAACCTTACAATGAAGTACATTTTGTACATAAAACATGAAGACAATACACACAGGTACTGTCCAGACAAATGCTCGCAGTTACTGACAGCTAGCTAAGGACATAATTTCCGTTGACTATGATATCAAGCCTTCTTACATATGAAACTTCAATTGAAATACTTCTAAATAGATTTGGTAAAACAACATCATCAATTATGAAAGAAGAACATGATATTGTGCAATGCCAAATATTGCCAATATGAAAAATTGTTTAAATTTAGTTATGGTGTAAAGCATTTAAGAGCTGATCAATATTTTTGCCAACAAAAATCAGAAGTAAAGATTTAACAAAAATGCTGTATCTATATCCTTTATGAATAAGTTTGTTCAACGGATTAATAAGTTTTGAAAGACAATTTTTGAATTTATGCGCTTTGTAAATGATATTGCCATAGAAGTTTGGATGTGAAATGCCCTGATGTATAAGAGCCCTGCATGTAGAACCAAATTTTCTGAATAAGTCAATGTATCTATAATAAAATTTAGAGAATGTTTTTATCATTTAATGAAATCTAAACCCTTGATGCAGAAGTTTTTCAGTGAGACAAAGATTTCGGTCGTTGAATTCAGAAACATCACTACATACTCATGTATATCGAACAAGTTGTGAAATGTAGACCCCGTAAGAAGGGCTAACAGAACATTGCCGTATTGACGATAGGGAAGGAGAAATCATCCCTTTTATCGTAAACCTTGGAGTTTATCTTTCCTTGATATATCAAGATCAAGAAAAGGAGTAAAGTAAACATACTATAATACATCAGAGTACATTAATTTTGAAGGTATTTACTGTTTAAAAAGCTGTGTTTTATTTTACAAATGAATAATTAAATCTATACTGATTAGGATGTGACGGTCCTTGAATTAGTATGTTTTGACTCACTCTCAACATAAAGTCTATATTAATAAAATTATAGATTGTGAATATTAAGAAGAAAATGTGTCCATGAGACACAAATGCCAAGCCAGATATTCTATTCAGCAAATAGGAAGTAGTTGACTGACGGACAAGAACAGGAGATGCATGGTAGAGTTCACCATGATGAAACTTCAGACCAAATAACAAGTCATTTAGTACATAAACAACCCAAGATGCAAACCTTGAAATACTGTTAACCAACTTATTTTCGGGTATACTTTATTTCGAGTTTTGTCCCTTCTGGTTAAGTTCGCAGCGACTAATTTTTGCAATAAACTATTTCTGTAAATGCATTTATATAAGGATTTAAAAATTCGTGACAATTTATTTCACAATATTTTCTCGCTTGTCAATATCGTGAAAATTTGTTGGTTAACAGTAAATTGTATGAAAATATCAATCAATGTTTGATAATGATATCAGCAAACAGGAGATAGATGAGTTACACACCTGGAATGGGGAGTCACATGTGGAACACTTCAGTAAACAGGATTGGACTATAACCATTCTTCCTAACAGAGTAGTTTGCATGTAAAATGAAGGTCACAAACATCATCCGAAGCATGCATTGCAGCTGTCATTCAAAGATGTATGATGAATACTAATATTGTGGATACAAGTCTTGTCAGTAAGTGAGAATGGACTTGAACCATTCCTCCTAACCATGTCATTCATGCATAAAATGTAGATCACAGACAGCATCCAAAGCATGCATTGTAACTGTCATCCCTAAATATAAATGCATCATGCATATCAATATATATACCGGTAATGTGGGCTTATTCTTCCTGACCATGTTGCTCATGTGTAAAATGTAGGTAACAGACAGCATCTGAAGCATGCATTATACTGGTAGCTCATATCTTCGTGGTGCGTAGCTACGTAGTAATGGTGAAAAAAATTGATTGAAATGAACAAGAATACAACGAAGAAGTGGAACCCATGGAGAAGTGAGAAGGGAGTATACATACATCTGCCACTCTTAGCTGCATCTTGCATATAAGTATCTTTGAAGAGAAACAGTCAATAAGTAAGCCCCTCACTTCATAGGAAGAGCTTAAAACTATTTTTGAACAGGTTCTTCATTGAAAATGTTAACCATCAAATTTCATCATTAAATTTTTTCTTCTTTCTTCTCTCATCAATAACAATACAATAAGATTTTGCTAGAACACATTTTCAATATAAAACAAAATACGCCCAAAACATTTTGTAAATAAAGTAAAATAAAGATTATCTCCCTTACTTTCCATCATCACCAATACACACAAGGGTATCTCCCATCACATGAATATTAGTTCTGTTTGCATGATGACATATCAACGAGGCAGGAAACAGGTCTATCATTTCTCCATTCTCGTCAAATATGCAGACATTCTTTACATTTCTGAAAAAAAATAGTAATATTTTGTTTTCCATTAATTTCAACATACTGAATGGCAACAAAATTTTAGTGTAGAATGCCACTATGATTTGTAGGAACCGTAAGAAGACATTTGATCAAACTTTGCACACAATCTAATTTAGGTTAACATTTGTATAAAAGATGAAAATGCCTTAGTTGAAGAACAACTTAACAGACAGAAGTTTTTGCTATTTCAGCCTATTGTGTCACTTTATTACTTGCAACTAAAGCCAAGGAAGGCATAAGGAGTCCAAGCAATAAAGCATTTTTTCTACAGTGCCATCAATAAGAAGTAAACAAGAGTTGTCAGAAGACAACATAGCTCCTGGGGATTAAAGTGACCTCAATGCACAAGAAATTTGAAAGTTATACATTTTCATAACTGTAATGTTTTGATAATATTTAATTGTGATACAAGGAAGTCACTTGCCAAAAGAAAACTCCTACCACTAAAAGAATAACTTCTAGAAACAGGGTTCAAGTTTTTAAAAAAAAATGCCCCCAGGGCAAGGTCAAGGTAAAAATGTCTACAATGTGGTACTGCCAGAAAGCTCTCATCATAAGAAAGTCACATACTCAATATGAACACTCTACCACTAAATGTCTACACTCTAAAAGCAAGGTTAAATTAAAAAAAATTATTTCAGGGCAAGGTCTAAATCAAAATGTCTAACAATATTATGCTGTCAGAATGTAATCATCATAAGAAAGTTGCATACCAAATATGAACGCACTACCACTAAATGTCTACCTTCTGGAAGCAAGGTTAAATTTTGTTTCAAACAAGGTCAAAATGTCTATAAATATGGCGTCATCAGAATGCTATCATCATTACAAAGTCACATAGCAAATATGAACATCCTACCACTAAATGTCTACCTTCTGGAAACAAGATTATTTTTTAAATGCCCTTAGTGCACGGTCAAGGTAACAATTTATATAAAATGTAAATTGCTAAATTTACAGTAATTTCAGTATTCAGTAATTTATTACCACTGGACCAACGCCTATGCTGGCAGACAGTCCCAGAGGGTATTCACCATCCTTTCAGTGCTTGTTGAAAACAGTTTATTGGAAAACTTGCAATGTCAAAATTTTTGTAAATCTATGTTTAAAACTAAGGAGCATCTCTCTATGCAAACCTCTGTCCCTCACCAATTTTGGCTTTACATTTAGATGTGTTTGGTTATTTGTATCAGCTCAACTAAATATTCTGATTTATTGTCTACAAAGTGTTTTGAATTCATCTACATAAGTGTCAAAATAACCATCTGTAAAACCAAAGGAGTAGAGCCATAAATGTCAGGACTGGGTTGCACAAAAGTTAATAGACTATTAAATATTTAATAGTCTATTAAGCTTTAACATTTCCTACTTATTTAATAGACTATTAACTTTTAATGGTCTATTAAGTTTTAATTGAGCTTTGTGCAACCCAGTCCAGATATCTTGACAGTATTTGTGTTTTTTATAGAAGACACTATTATTTGCACAAAAATTACTTCAATCTTCAAAATAAACACACTCTGTTGCCATGCCTTTTTATAGTTTGCATCTACACCTTGAATTCTCTTCTTTCTATTTAAGTTTAACTGTTATAAAACTACATACATTGAATATATTGCTTTATTGGTAATTTGTATGAGTTTCCTTTGATCTCACGAAGCAAATATTTTTCAGTATTTGCTACTGCCCGAATGCAAAAAAATATTGGCAAAAAGTATCTTAAGCCACACCTTTTTTGTCAATCAGAATCAATGAAACAAAGAAATATACATCTACAGAGAATCTTACTAATCTCACAATTTGTTGAAAATTAAAATTCATTTCCAAAGTTTGTTCTATTAAATGATTTAGTTAATTACCGATAAAAAGAATAATAGAAGTTTGTTTTTGATACAAGAAATATTGGCTCCAATAATGGACGAGCCCCTTGTTCACCAATATTTCTTGTATCGAAAAACAAAACTTCCATTATTCTATATATATACGATGTATTCCAATTATTTGGAACATAAATGACAAATTTTTATGTCATTGGTTCTTTCCTTGGCATAGTAACTTCTGTTTTATTACCCAATAAAGGGCTACGCCGAGCGCAGCATGATACGACCGCAGCATGTCGACCACTGAAATTTTTAAAGTGAATGTGGACACAGTAAAGAGCTTGACACAATAATTAGATGGACACAAAAAGAAGCTAGACACAGTTATTAGCTAGAAACAAAATAGGGAAAAAATCAACCCTTTTGATTACTTGCTGATAAAAAATCGTAAGAGCTATACAAAATATGTACTATCAACTAAAACTTTACAGACATAGAAATTTAAAGAAAAAAATCCCATCGAAATCTGATGAAAAATAAAGATATAACATATTTAGAAAAATTGCAATTTTGGCCCCTTTGACCCCTTGTAGCTAGGAAATGGTAAGAGCTACACACTATCTGTTGAATACTACTGAAAGCTTAGATCACGAGGAATCCAAAGAAAAAAATCCCATCAAAATCCAATGAAAAATGAAGATTTGACATATTCAGAAAAATTGTATTTTTGGCCCCTTCGACCCCTTGTAGCTCGGAAACGGTAAGACCTACAAAAAATCTGTTGCATTATACTGAAAGCTTAGATCAAGAGGAATCCAAACAAAAAAATCGCATCGAAATCCAATGAAAAATAAAGATTTGACATATTTAGAAAAATTGCATTTTTGTTCCCTTTGACCCCTTGTAGCTCAGAAACGGTAAGACCTACACAAAATCCGTTGACATACTACTGAGAGCTTAGATCAAGAGGAATCCAAAGAAAAAAATCCCATCGAAATCCGATGAAAAATAAAGATTTGACATCTTTAGAAAAATAGCATTTTTGGCGCCTTTGACCCCTTGTAGCTCGGAAACGGTAAGACCTACACAAAATCCGTTGGCATATTACTGAAAGCTTAGATCAAGAGGAATCCAAAGAAAAAAATCCCATCGAAATCCGATGAAAAATAAAAATTCTACATAATCTGCAAATTCTCAATTTTGGCCCCGTTTGGCCCCTCATAGCTGGGAAAGGAAACAAGTTATCAAAAATCTAATAGCTGAGAGCCTATTAATTTTTTCCAAGGAATCCATTGAAAAAAACTGCATCAAAATCAGACTAAAAATTAAAAAAAAATTGTTTTTTGAATTTTGCCCCTGTTGAGCCCCATTTATCTTGTGAGCGGTACATGCTACATGAAATCCGTTGGCATACTACAGGTTGGAAATTTCCTCAGTAGCACACTGAAACAAACCCCATCAAAATCCAATAATTAATAAAGATTCTACAGTCAAAAATGTGAAAACACCCAATTTCACCCCTTTTATTCCCCTTTTTCTTAAACGGGCGGGGCCACCAACTCAAAATTAAAACCTCTGTTTACGGGTTTGCCAAGATACATCACACTAAAATTTCATAATGATCCGTCCACTAGAAGCAAAGTTATGCTGTCCACAGACGCCGACACTGACGCAGACAACGCCATCACCATACCAATATACGACCGCAAAATTTTTGCGGTCGTATAAAAAGGTATAGAATACTTGTTAACAATGTTATTTCATAAATATTTTCTCTCAAAACATGCATGCTGATTGACTAAAAATTGGTAACATGTTTACAAATGATTTAAAAGCAAGTTTTGTTATAGAATTCTTGATCACTATCATAATGTTGCCATAGCGACGGGCAATCATGTGCCAAAAATCATTTTTTTGCATTCACAGTGCTACCAAGTTACAGGGTTATCTCTTGAATCCAGCATGGGATAACAAAATTTGATGATAAAGTTTACTTACACTTTGGTCTAGTAAGTCAACTCCATTACAACTGTTGTACCGTTACCATAGCAATGGGCTATGTTGTGTGAAACCCTTTTTTGTATTCAATGTGTTCTTAAAGCATATCAAAAACCATGTACAAAGTAGAATACTAAAGAACTGAGAGAAGTGTCACAAAATTTCACATTTAAGTTAAAATCCAGTTCAAACATAAATGTCATGTTAACCCACGCATTGTTGCCATGAAAACGGAGAAAACTGAGGAAAATATCTACAGCTGCATTGTTTTTAATTACTGACTGACCACATTAAGATCAGAAACTTTGACAATAAATTAAAATGAAGCAAATGCAATGGAAATTATTGAAATATTGTCTCACTCATAGGGAAGCAACCTAATTTTGTATTTTACAATGAAAAAGTACATTTACCAAAAGTACTACACAAATGATGTAAAAGAAGCGGATGAGCACGAAAAAACAATTTTATTTAGAAACATTCTCATGTACTTTAGAAAAGGGAATCTGGTAACGAACCTCTTTTGACCACTCTAGGTTCTTTATGCACATTACAGAATATATATATAAGCTGTCTATAAATTCAGTCAACGTGGAAACTTGTTCATCTCCCCGGATTTGCGAATATTTACGCTAATGCAGGGCCTAAAAATTAAAATACAACGGTCTATCGTAGGAGCCCAATGGGGTTAGAATTAGAGAAATGAATATCGAGATTGCCTTCCCACAGTATAATCTGTCTGTAATATTTGTGCATTCGAAGAACAGCCAAATCCCTCGATGGGAAGGCAATCTCGATATTCATTTCTCTAATTCTAAACCCGTTGGGCTCCTACGATAGACCGTTNAATCAATTAGAAAATGCACTGTAGTCTTTTTTCCACAATAAATAAATACAAACACATATAAATATCCATTTTAAGTTCCTACTGGTTTCACCCTTGCGGGGATATTTATGGAAGTCAAGGATAACGTTACTAATAGTTATACAACGTCATAAATAACTTAGTAACAAGAACGGTAATTAACGTTCAGTATTACAATTATTTCGTAAAGGGACAACGTCTAAAAAAATAAAATACGTTACTGTCAAAAAATACTTGGCATTCAATATTACGCATTAAGTAAAGGTCTATACTTTCGAATAAATAAAGTTTCTTTGTTTTCTCTTTGTTGCTGCGTGTTATGGCTTGAAAATTGATACAGCGGGAAAACATAAAACTGAGGATTAAAGGAAGTTGCACAGTCACTTGTATGTCCGCTTAGAGGTATCATTCGTGTTGAGGGGTCCCTAATTTGTTGGCGGTGTAATGTCATTCTTTTTCGAATGCTAAGGCTGGTCTGACCAATATAATTTTCTCCACATCCGCGACAAGTTATAACATAAATCAAATTTGACGATGCGCATGTCATGGAATTATGGACAATAAATATTGCACCATTTTTGAATGTATATATATATATCCTTTTTTTGTAAATTATGTCTAAAAATAATAAGATTATCTTTCTCATGCAAATATCTGTACTAAGCTAAGTTTGGCTACCCATTGGTCAATAGTTCTCTGTAAACAAATACATGCTCAGATATAATGATAATTATGTCATTTCAATATTTAGACTAAGAGTTACCGAAAAATCCTTCATGCTGTCTAACGTAAACCTTTAAACCTTTGGAATAACTTAACCCTAAAAGATGGAGGCATGGTTTACTATCATTGCAAAACTTCAAATCATATTTGATTTCAGATCAAAATTATTATAATGAGGATGACAGAAAATTAAATATACTTCATACCAGATGGAGATGTCAATGTGGTACTCTGAATACCATCCTGGCAACCATTCATGCTACAAACTACCCAGGTTAACCCTGTAGTGCTCCTTATGAGGATGCCATTCATTTCCTTCTAAGATGTCAACTTTTTTCCAAAATCAGACGTGAACATTTTGCCAAAATCAATAACTGCACTATAGGAATGACAATCTTGGTGATAAATTTTAGTATACATGCGTACTTTCATAAGACAAAGAAATCGATTCATGTGATGTAAGCTAGCTTTTATCCATCTATACTCTTTCTTCTCATATTTCTATACTTATTATTTCAGATATTCTACTGTTAAAAGCTGCATTTTATGCATTTTATGCTGCTATAAATTTCTGTGATTAAAGAAGGACATATTTCAACTGGTAACTACCGTTGCCAAATCTTATTGTATTTCTATGCAATAAACTATATTTAACTAAATTTGGGATGTACACTGAAAATTTGAAAATTAAGTTTTTGAAAACTTTTGTGGGTAGTGGTGAAACGTATACATTGCATTAGTATGTACCACAGAAGTTATTTGCTGCATTAGGAATGACACTTACTGTCCAGCTGTAAACCCCATCACTGGCCAAAAGATGTCAAAATTACATCATTAGCCAAAGTACATTAGTTTCAAAGAACAGAAAAATATTTGAGTACAGGGTTTACCAATTTTCACGGTACATTTGAATCCAATATGAATTTTCAACATGTGGTAGTTGAACAATGAACTTCAAAATTGACTGTTACTATATTGTCATTAACAGTTTTCATCATTCCTCTACGTTTAGCTCTAATTTTCGGCTACAATTGCATTTGTTCTCGAAAACCATAGAAATATCTAATTTCAAATTCTGAATGAAATTGTGAAAATCTGTCTTTTTAAAAATTCTGAAACTGATAGTCAGAGTTCGTATGAGTGCATTCAAAAGTTATATGAAGAGAAAAATGTGAAAAAATTAAATTTGGATTTTTAATTAATTTTTTATGGTGGGTCTATAGAAATCAAACGGACAATAATCATTTGACGCTAGTATGCTGTAGAAATATACACATCTTTTTAGATGCTATCAATCTGGAGTTTCGGTAAAACGACTGCTACAATATTCAATAAAAGGCTACGCCGAGCGTAGCATGATACGACCACAGCATGTCGAACACTGAAATTTGAACAAGTGCAATTCAAAATGAATGAGGACACAATAAAAAGCTTGATACAGTAATTGAATGGACACAATTAAGAGCTTGACCCAGTAATAAGCTGCATACAAACCAAAGAAAATGAATAATAGCTCTTATAATTCCTTATATATATTGGAAATGGTAAAAGGTATGTCAACATTATACATAAAGCTTATATCAACAGGAATCCTAAGAAGAAATTACAATAGAAATCCGATGAAAAATAAAGATTTCAAATATTTCGAAAAATTGCAATTTTGGCCTCTTTGACCCCTTGTAACTTGAAAACGGTAAGAGCTATGCAAAATCTATTGACATACTGCTGACAGCTTATATCAAGAGGAATAGAAAGAAAAAAAAAACATCGAAATCCAATGAAAAATAAAAAATTTTAGGTAATCTGCAAATTTTCAATTTTGTCCCCATTTGGCCCCTCATACCTTGGAAAAGAAACAAATTGTCAAAAATCTGATGGTACATGTCTTTGTTTATCTTCAAAAGAAATCCATTGCAAAAAACTGCATCAAAATCGGACTTAAAATAAATAAAATAAAATTTTGAAAATTGCCCCTTTTGGGCCCCATTTATCTCCTGAACGGTACATGCCACATTAATCCCTTGACATACTACCAATAGGAAATTTAATTAGGAACATAACAAAAGAAACCCCATCAAAATCCAATAAATAATAAATATTCTACAGCCAAATATGTGAAAACACCCAATTTTGCCCCTTTTGGCCCCCTTCTTAAAAACAGGAGGGGGCCAAAATGTCCAAAACCCACCCCAGCCTTTCTTTTGAGCCAAGGAACACTGTGGTAAAATTTCATTAGAATTGGTCTACTGGAACTTAAGTTATTGACCAAAAACAAAAGTGTCTACAGACGACGACGCCGGACGACAACGACGACGACGACAGCACCATACCATTATACGACCTCAAATTTTTTGTGGTCGTATAAAAATTCACTTTCTTGTATGTTTTGCCATACATGGAAGTTGCAAAAAGTTGAATTTTCAAAGTGGTCACAGCCTTCAACAAAAATATACTCATTTCAATTTACTTTTATAATTGTTTTTCCATTCACTGAAGATAAAAATATTTTGGTTGAAGGGTGTGACCAAATTGAAATTTGAGAAAATACCTTGAAAATATACAGATTTTTCTCAAAATCTCCATACTTGCGTGAATGTCAAACGTCATTCCCAATTATAACGTCATCGAAATGGGAGTATTAAATACATACATAACGTTCGATACATATAGATGGAAATGATGACCTATGAACATTGATAAGTGACGATTTAATTTTGGTCAAAATACTGGGACATTTTTGGTATTTTGTGGCTCTACTCCTTTACCGTAACCTGCGTATTCAGCTGCAAATTAGAGAAAATTTTCTGATATAAAGTAAATAAATAAGTTTTCTTAAAATTCTTACTGTATCCATTGCATACAAACTGTGATTTGTGCTCCCTTTGTTCTATCATGTTTGAATACTTTCAAATTGTGGAGTAAGTATAACCCATTGTACCACTTTTCTATGACGGGATTGTTAAACGTTTCCTTTTGTGTACAATTAACAACCTGTAAATAACAAAATAAATTTATGTGTTATACACAAATCATAGGGGCTGTTTAAAAAAAAATGACCCCATTTCTTTTTCTCTCTGTTAAACTTATATTTGAGGATTTAAATCAAATGTTTTTACATCAGAATATGTCTCTTTGTTTCTCAAATGGAACTGCCAAATATAATAGCAGTACAAATGTATCTTAAAAGAGTAAAAAATGTCGTCCAAAATAGTACCAAAAATCTGAGGACCCTAATAGATGTCTCGCCCGTCCCTGCTTGGACTCTTAATTGATGTGAAATCTAAGTGAACTAATCTGAAAATTGAACATGCTCACTAAGCCGCGAAATTGAGGTCAAAGACAAAAGTCACCTGCCAGACTGACATGTACTACCATAGTTCGAACCACATACCAAATTTTATCAATCCACCATTTCTAGTTATTGAGAAGTGGACTTAAGCAGAGAAACTTAACGTGGCCACTAGACCGTGAAATTGAAGTAAAGGACAAAAGTCACCTGCCAGACTGACATGAACTTCCTAAACTACACAAAAATCCTTTCAAATTTCGTTTTATTTCAGCATCAAGTAAATGTTCAACTACACATATTTCTGTGTTACTGACCAGTGCACTTACTACCATAAAAAATCTCGTCATCAACTTTAGCAACAAATGTTATGAATACAGTGAAATTAACTACTTTTGGAGTGTTAAAAATTCGGTAGAAGTTTTGGAAAGACTTCGATCTGTTAATGAAGCATACACCTCCGTAGATAGCTATGATTTTTCTAACCTCTGTACTACATTACCGCATACACTCATCAAAGAGAAATTTTCGTATTTGATCAAATGGTCCTTCAAAAAATCAGGATGTACGTACATTTGTTGCAATACATTTAAATTGTTTTTCAGTGACGACAAACATGACAAATATATCAACTGGACTTGTCAGGATATGATAAAAGCATTAAATTTTCTTCTTGATAATATTTTTGTTCGTTTCGGTGATACAGTCTATCAGCAAAAAATAGGTATTCCTATGGGTACCAACTGTGCACCTCTCATAGCAGATTTATTTCTTTATTGCTACGAGTCACAATTCATGGCAAAAATTCAAAAAGACCCTTCTAAACAGCATTTAGTGGATAAATTTAACAATACATATAGATATTTGGAAGATATTTTTGCTTTAAATAATCCTGAATTTTCTAAATTTACAGATGAAATTTATCCTGCAGAACTTACTTTAAATAAATCCAATAGCAGCAGTGATTATACTCCTTTCCTTGATCTTGATATATCAATAAACTAGAGTAATGACTGCGGAAACGACAGTGATCCCCGCACCCCCTGTTTGACACAGAAAACAGCTATAGACCTTGGGTATGATTTTTGTTAACATTTTTGAAATTAAACTATTGACAGTCACTATTTTTACCATAAGGAATTAAAGAATATATGGTTGTTAGGCAGAATTCCAAAAAATAAGTAGTCTTTGAGACTTTCAGGAATTTTACCAAACTTGGAATCTTATATTTTGGAAATCAAATTGATGAAATGTTTCTTCTAATTCTAACAAATTTCTTAACTATGGTTTCAATGTAAAATTTCAGAAAATTAGTGGTCTTTGACAATTTCAGGAAATTTACCAAATTTGGAATCAAATATTTTTCAAATTAAATTCATGAAAATGATTGCCCTACTGGAAACAAATCCTAACAGTTTGGTTGCTAGGTAGAATTCCAAAAAATATGTGGTCTTTGACACTTTCAGGAAATTTACAAAAATTAGAATCACATATTTTTGAAATTCAATTGATGAAAATAATTGCCCTAATGGAAACAAATTCTAACAGTTTGGTAGCTAGGTAGAAATCAAAAAAATATGTGGTCTTTGACACTTTCAGGAAATTTACCGAAATTGGAATCTAATATTTTTGAAATTCAATTGGTGAAAATGATTGCCCTAATGGAAACAAACCCTAACAGCATGGTTGCTAGGTAGAATTCCAAAAAATATGTAGTCTTTGACACTTTCAGGAAATTTACCGAAATTGGAATCAAATATTTTTGAAATTCAATTAGTGAAAATGATTGCCCTAATGAAAACAAATCCTAACAGTTTGGTTGCTAGGTAGAATTCCAAAAAATA
>MJUU01018983.1:0-10777 GCA_002080025.1 Modiolus philippinarum
GTGCTCAGAAGTTTTATTAAACGAAGTCATTACAAGATATGGATGCCCATTGGCAATCCATACTGACCAAGGTCGCAATTTCGAAAGTGACATTTTCAAACAATTATGTGACCTTTTAGAAATTCGAAAGACTAGAACTAGCCCTAGAAACCCAAAGTGTAATGGCTAAAATGAACGATTTAATCGTAGCATAATTTCAATGATCAAATCTTCTACGTGGTGAACAGACAAATTGGGACCTTAACTTAGGTTGCCTTGCAGGCGCCTATAGATCAAGTCCAAATGAAAGTACTGGCTTAACACCTAATTTACTTATGTTTGGGAGAGAGGCTAGACTCCCTGTAGATTTATCAATTGTTAGACCAAATGAAGATAGTAACCACTTACAAAATGTATCATATGGCCAATATGTTCAAACTATAAAAGAAAATATACAAAAGGCTCATACTGTTGCCAGAAAACACCTAGACATGTATAGCAAACGAAGAAAAGACTTGTACGATGTTAAAGCAAAACTCAATCAATATAAAAATGGAGATAAAGTTTGGGTTAAAAATGAGAATTTCAAAGAAGGGAAATGTCCCAAATTACAACCCCTCTATATAGGACCATGTGTCATAACCCGCAAGTTCAATGACTTAAATTATAAAGTACAAATTGATAGTAGTGGAAAGTCAAAAGTCTTGAACCACAACAAACTTAAGCCATATGTGGGGAAAACAAGTACTAAGTGGATACAAAAACTAGAGACCCAGTTTAAAAATGAATCAAAATAGTGTGCCCAGATTTTCCTGCCCATCCAAAGTATTGCTATGTGCTTAACTATATATTAGCGGCTTCTAGTTATTGTGATTTTTGTATTATATAAAATGGGTTAAAAATTTAACCTAACCAAAACCCAATTTTGTTGTGACCTTGGTGGGTCAAGGTCAAATGTCCTTGAACATATGGAATGAGTGTCCAATTAATGTGACCATAGTGACATGGTCTGTTGCCCAAGATGATTATTATTTTGAATTTTGTGGTGATTATTGCCAATATTGTCCTTATTATTGCTTATATCAAGTTCAAGGCCAAGTTTTGCCCAAGTAGCCTTGACCCCCTTGTACCTATAGCCAAATGTTCTAGTTTGAACCCCTATAATGTTACTTTTGTAATAAATATTGCCAAAGTTGCATGTTGGCATAAACAGAGTATATATGACAGATATACCATGATTTTTAATAAAAATACTGACCAAAAATGTCCAAAAATTTGGAAACACATAGGCCGAGTTCCATGTACTTATGTACGCAAATTTTTACTTGGGACTCAATTTAGTCTATTTTGATTACAGATACCAAAATGGCTTCACAATGGATTTGTTCAAGACGTGGCATAGCCTATAAATGCATGAGATGCCTCCGAGGGAAACTATATATAGCTGAGAAGGGTCGCATGGAGACACATCATTGGAAAGAGCATACATCAAACGACCAAACACCATATTGGTGTGCACTGTGTATGTTTAAGTCTACGGACTTAAACGAGTTCTATAAGAACTAGCAAACCTTTCGCCCCCACTTACACCAGAGGGCCGAGCAGATTGCCCGTGGCTCCTTCGCTGAAGAGGAATACTACATCAGAGAGGGTACCAACATCAAGCAATTCAATCGCACACCTAGCAATCTTGATTATGTGGCATTGAGTCCAGAGGAATCAAGAAAAATACTAGCAGAGCCGCAGTAGGGCAGCCGACAGTGCTGTTGCCATCAATTTAAGCAGTGGACCAAGAATCCCAACCCCTGGCTTACCGAATGTAATGTCAATAAATAGTGTACGGCAATCACTTCAGCCTAGTGGCATGATCCAGTCTCCACAGGTGCGTCCTGCACCCGCCACTATTGTCAGGCCACCAGCTCAACAGGCAGGGTTTTACCACCTTGACCTGCCTGTTGAAGTCGACTTCGCTAGTCCTGCAATCGTTGAAACCGCTGAGGTCCAAGTTACGCCATTTTCCAATACTTGTACACCTACTGTCAGTAATCCTATTGGTACCAATTTAACTTCATATCTGCCTGTTGCTATAGATACTACTGTCATTACTTCTACTGAAACCACTGCTCCTGTGACCACTATTTCGCAGCCTATTCAAATGGATTGCTCGCCTGCAGTTCCAGTCATATCAGATATGCAACCCTCTGACCAAGAGGACATAATGAATCAACTACTTGGTGAGTCCACACGCTGCTTTTGAGCCTTTGCCAACTTCCACTGTAACTTCAACCTCTAATCTGGCTTCCAATGTACTGTCCTCTGATACCACAACCCATACAATCTTACAAACGCTGAACTGCATGGCCAAGACACAACAAGTGATGCTCTCAGAAATTGAGAAGAATGCCTCAAACAATACCGCCATCAAAAGTCTTGAAACCGCCGTATCATGTCTACGTGGCCAATGTAGACAGCTGGAACGCCTGTTAGTTAGACAGAACCGGACACTCAGTCTTCTCCTCAACCAACAGCAACGTAAACCCGTAGGAAAGCCTGCTGCATCTCGCTCTGTCCCGTACAAGAAGAACCTGAAAAAGAATAAAGAAACTGTAAAAGAGAGTGTAAAATCTGTAATTAGGAAGATAGACAATACCGTGTCAGACATTGATCGTAAATCAATCTTGTAACTATTATGAAATTTTGGAATATAACAAAATATGTATTTAGGCACAATAATTGAATTGTAAAAAACAAGTTGGTAAATTATAACGTTTTAAATATATATATATTTATAAAAGTTTTGATTCTATAGCTAATTTTTATATAATCAATTTTAAAGTCTTAAATTCAAATAGTATTTTTTGCTTAAGCATTTAATAAATAAATTGTAACTTAGAATACACAAGTTGGTACTGAAGTAGACAAAAGTAGTTGAAATTTAACATTAAAATGAAGCTTTTGTAGTTTTGTACAGTTTTAAACCATTTTATGAGATTAAAACATTTTTTTATTTAAATATATAAAAAAGTTAACATATTTCAGGTTAAATGATAGTCAATACATACCTCAAGTTTTATGGCAAATTGAATATTGATTTTTGCTTGAATTTGCCTCTGACTTTTTTTTTTTGTGATGAATTTCTTAAAGTACTGAAAAAGAGAAACGTAGTTATTACATAAATTGAATAAAGTGGTATAACAATCAATTTCATTTGAGAAATGTGATTTAAGTAAAAGTAAAGAAAAACATGACACATGTCATCTTATTTTGAAAGAAATGGTTAATTTTAGCATTTGCGGGACGCTAAATGCTTAAACAGGGGGTAAAATGTGGTGCCCGAAGTGGCCCTCATAGTGTATATATCATGTATATAATGTATATAATTTTTTTTATAACTCAGTGTCAAGTATGTAAAGTTTCCAAGTTTATCACAACTGAATAACTAATCGATTGATTGATCACATGTTATAAAGAGTATTTCTGATTATTATGAGTGAATATTTGGTCAAAGTCACATGTACAAATACTGACAGTTATTTTTGAAGACAGACACCAAGTAATGATAATTTTTCAGAGTTGAATTTAAACAAATCAGTAAAGATATCATTTTTATTATTGTACAATATAGTTGACAACATTTTTATGTCACAATACACAGTTGTGATGAAATCTGAATTCAAAATCCATGTGATTCCTTTTTGTCGTCTGAAATTTGGCAATTTCTGCATTTTTATTTCACATAATCACTGGTGTCATGTCAATTTTGTTATTTCACACATTACTGACAATTCATGAGTTGTAATAACAGTTGTAACTTACATTTTTACCAGTTCCACTGCACTTTTCGGCATTTTCATATCCTTTCAGAATATTTTTGATAGCGGGCACTTGCCCTGCAGACGTTAATTGCTCATTTGAATACTGCACATGCTCAGTCGTACATCTCGCGCTTGTCCACTTGAACTTCTTTGATTTTCACAAATTTAACGATAATTGAATATCCTCATTGTTATGAATAGTCTCCACACACTTTATATAATCCATTTATGCTGTTGTTTATAACTGACAAGTCGTAGTAACGTTCATTTGAATGATTTTTGGTTCGCCGATACACAGCACATTTTTCACCTGTCATTTTGTAATCAACTTCCGGTGTGGCGCTAGTATCGATAAAATGTTTACAACAGATACGGAAAAGAAATACATTTTTACGGGTTGAATTGTAATTAAAAAGGATATAGTTTATTGTGAAACTATATTTTTGTAATAAAAATTATTATAAGTAATGGTAGCGGGAAATTCAACTTCCTCCTACATCCTACAAAGTGTAGACAGTAAGTGTAGGAAATCCTACAAATCCTACAAAACGCTAGTTTGACGTCATTTTACGCTATATTCTTCAGTTCTGCTAAATCTTTTGGCTAGGTTGGTTGTGTTTTTAGATTTTCGGATAATCTTTGACTAAATTTTTATTTATTTAGCATTTTTAGTAATTTTAATCTATTTCATTTTTTAGGAAAAACAGAGAAAATTTAATTATGGATAATTTCTAAAAGAAATAATTTTTTTTACCAGCAGACTCTGAGCTGGTCTCTTTTAGGACTTTTGTTTAATTCTAATTTTACTGAAGCTTAATTTTATTTATTGGTTAAAGTTAAAATGATATGAAATTATTTAAATTTTAAATAACATTTGCTGGCAATAGCTTCAGTTAACATTGTTCTATATTCAGAGTTCACAGTTAAGGAATTGTTAGTTATTTTATTGTTGAATTTTTACTAAACTTTCCAATCAAATAGGTTTAAATAGGGTTTTTTGGCTTTAGGAAATGTTTTCACGAGGAGTTGAAAACTAATAAAAACCAGGTGCTCAAGAGCGAGGAGTCTCTTGACTACTTTAAAATAATAGCAATATTCACGAGGAGATGAATACTGCTTTAAATAAACGTTAGGGTTCAGTTTTCACGAGGAGTTGATAACTGAGTAATAATAGCTAAGTGAGGAACTTAGCTTTTATTTATATGGTAAAAGAGGATTTTACCATTTCTATATTAAAAGTGAGGAACTTTTAATTTAATAAAATCTTAATGGTAAAAGAGGATTTTACCAAAATTCATTGCGAAATTGCATAAAATTTATATTTTTGATTAATTATTGCAGAACCCAGTCTATGTGTTATTTTTTTTAATACATGAGTTATTGATATTTTGCTCCAAGTGTGACTGTTTAACTTCGAGCACCTAGTACTATTGGTATATCTGTCATTATATACTCTGATGTCCCATTTTTATATTTAACTGTTGGAGTTAAAAGTTAAATAGTTCTTTTAATAAAAAGAATAAAGATTCCTAATATTTTTCCATAAGCAGTGGACTGGTAACCCAATTTTTGAGAGTATACATTAAATTGTACAAGTGTGATATTAGTACCTTGTTCAAAAGAGATTATATATATATGGAGTATTAAAATATGGAAACTTTATAGAGTCCTATATATTTGCTAAGAATCAGAGAAACAGTTGAAATCTGGTGATTTCGAGTAAAACTGTTGACGACAACTTAAGTCTCTTATTTAACAATTCTGGGGTCTGTTTCGAGTGTCTGCGTTGAATTGGTTTCATATTGGTTTTGGTTGGAATTAACCCCTAGCTCGCTACAATACATTAACAACTTCAAACGTATCGTTATATTTCTTTAACAAGCTTTCGTAAAATAAATAATTTAATATTTTATTAAAAATAAACATGTTTGTCATTGAAATTAATATAGTTTAATTTTTGAAATATTCAAATCAGTTGATCAACAGATGTTTGTTATTACATTCAGGCATCACAATGAAAGAAAACTTTAATTAATCATTAATAAGTATTATATATGGTCATCGGCTGTTTTATGGGTTATCATTTAAAGTTTTAGGTTCTCTGGTCAGCTCATTTACGGCAACTCTCATGGGGTTACTTAGTGTTTAGAATTAGTGGTGTTTATACATCTTATTACAAATATTTAATCATCATATTACTTTGTATGGTCCCATGATCTGTTATTCCTTGTATGAGATATATAATCTGCTTTACATTAAACAAAAAATTAAAAAAAACTACAAACAAACAAAATGACGTGCAATATTTGTTTCGTTAAAATAGATCATAGTAGATTAGGAATTCACAATTTTGTAAATAAATGATTTTTATCGTGGTGCCATTGAAAAGTATAAATGAATATTTTGATGAGAAGTTTGGTAAAAATAAACTAGAGGCTCAGAGACTGAGCCTGTATCACTCACCTAACAAAATGCTTCTATGTCATGCATGACCAAAAATATGTTTTTATTACCAATGGGGTCTAATATGTAGCTATGTTCTCCATATAGCACCAGTGTTTTTTGTCTGATTCTATTAAAATGAACAATTTTTGCAAAGGACCTCCTATACATTTAGTTTAATTTGATTGAATAGTTTCAGAGAAGATGGAGAAAAGGATGGTTTTCTCATACTGGGCTCCAATGTTAAAACTTTGTTCTGCAGCGGAGGCTATGTTTTTTGCCGGATCGAAATGAAATGAGCAATGTACATCATTCCCTTTTAGTTTGGTTGATTTTTTTTCAGATAAATACGTGAGTTTCCCATATAGGGTTCAGTGTTAAACTATGTTCCGTGCTGGCGGCCATGTTTTTATCAGATTGTAACCAAATGAGCAATCTTTGTTAAGGACTTTCCAAACATCATTCCTGTAAAGTTTGATTGAATTTGCTTCAGTGGTTTCGGGGAGAAGATGAAAATGTGATTTTTCCATTGGGTCCAATGTTAACCTATGTTCCGGGCTGGCGGCCATGTTTTTTATCGGATCGGAACGAAATGGTAAATCTTTGTAAAGGACCTTTAGTACATCATTCCTGTAAAGTTTCGTTGAATTTGCTTCAATGGTTTCAGAGGAGAAGATGAACATGTGATTTTCCCATAGGGTCCAATGTTAAGCTATGTTCCGTGCTGGCTGCCAAGTTCTTTATCCGATCGGTACACAATGAGCAATCTTTGTTAAGGACCTTTAGTACCTCATTCCTGTAAAGATTGGTTGAATTTACTTCAGTAGTTTCAGAGGGAGAAGATGAAAATGTGATTTTCCCATAAGGTCCAATGTAAAACTATGTTCCGTGCTGGCGGTCATGTTTTTTATCGGATCGGCACACAATGATCAATCTTTGTTAAGGACCTTTAGTACATCATTCCTGTAAAGTTTGGTGGAATTTTCTTGAGTAGTTTCAAAGAAGAAGATGAAAATGTAATTTTCCCATAGGGTCCAATGTTAAACCTAATTTCCACGCTGGCGGCTATGTTTTTTATCTGATCGGTACACAATGAGCAATCTTTGTTAAGGACCTTTAGTACATCATTCTTGTAAAGTTTGGTAGAATTTGCTTCGATGGTTTCAGAGGAGAAGATGAAAATGTTATTTTTCCCATAGGGTCAAATGTTAAACCTAAGTTCCGTGCTGGCGGCCATGTTTTTTATCGGATCCGAATTAAATGAGCAATCTTTGTAAAGGACCTTTAGTACATCATTCCTGTAAAGTTTGGTTGAACTTGCTTCAGGAGAAGATGGAAATGTGATTTTCCCATAGGGTCCAATGTTAAACTATGTTCCGCTCTGAATCCTCGTATTAAAATTGAAAATTGCTATTCGTGTACAAAGTCAGGACCATTTTCTGGTGGTTTTCCTATGTCGTTTTTTTTTTTTTTTTGTTTCTTGGACTTTGGCTCTTGCGGATTATGTTCTATTATTATGATATTGCTTTCGTTCAGCTTAATTGAGTGTATGTACAACAAACAATATCTCAAACACACGGTATAACTACAATGGAACAACATAATAGCTGTGAGTTATTTAACAATACGCAATTATTTATACCTCAAAGAAAATTCATGACGGTTGCTAGATCCATACAAAAGAAAACATCGAGCGCAGCATGATACGACCGCAGCATGTCGAACACTGAAATTAGAACAATAAAGAGCTTGATACAGTAATTAAATGGACACAATAAAGAGCTTGACCAAGTAATTAGCTGCACACAAACTAATGAAAATAAAAATAACCCTTATAATTCCTTATATAAATCTGAAATGGTAAGAGGTATGTCAAATTGGTCAACATATTACTTTAACTTTATGATAAGAGGAATCAGAAGAAAGGAACCCCATTTAAATCCAAAACCAAAATATCAGATTTTAAAGGATGACAGTGATTGTAAGAGCACTTTGCCAGTTTAATTGATGTTTGTTGACAATCCCGCACCCATGACCAAGAAAGACATGGATGTAGCGTTGCTCGACAATTTTCAGCTAGATTTGCGTCTTCCCTGATTTGACATTACCGGTTTCGACTTTACCCTGAATTGACCCACTGACAGTGTGACGGGTGCTGTGCACAGAGCAGGACATGCTTACCCTTCCGGGGCACCTGATGTCACTCTTGTTTATTGAGAGTTCACACTGTTAGTGCTTCAGTTTTTTGTGTTGTATATGTAACGTTCGAGTGTTTTGTAGGCATGTGGTGTCTTTGGTCTTCCGTCTTTTGGTGTTCTTGCTTTTGCCTTGTCTCTGGACTTTGATTTGTGTAATCTTGTGCTTTGTTCCTTCGGTATTCTACTGCCGTTGTTTTAGCAAAGAATCCCGCTAAAACCGGTGCTACGGGCCGTCTTGAACTTACTATGAGGTATGAGCAAAGCTCATTGTTGAAGGCCTCATGGTGACTAGCCAAGACGTTTAACTCCGCTGTAAAGTTCCGTTTCTGTGTGTCTATTTTCTGCTGCAGCGACTTCTTGTTTACCGCACAGGTTGGGTCATCTAAGTCGGTCTCGAGTCCCCTAATATACTTCTTATTCATGTCCAGGTCTTTACGCGCTACCGCAGGAAAGAAAGTATCGCTTATTTGCTTTATTGTTGCTACGTGGTCGTTGCCGGAACCGGGTGAAAGACCTATGATTTTGTGCCCACCCATATCCAAATCTTGTCCTTTACGGAAACACTCTCTACTCACTTTATCTAACTGAGTCTTGCTCGCATACTTACTTAGCACGACATCAAAATTAGTCTCCGTTTGTCCTACCGGACCTCCTGACACCGTCTGAGATATTTCATTAAATATACCCATTTTTATTACTTAATTTTTATAAAAGGAAGAAAAAAATGTTGGACGAACTAAAGGATCTAGCTCAAAAGAAGTCAAAAGCAGGTAAGCGGTACAAGACTTCAAAATGAAGAAGGAAGAAGAAGAAATAAGAAAAAGTGTACGGTCGGGTAGACTCAAGGAATTCTTTGAACCAGTAACGAAAGCAATAGAAAAAATACCAGAAACAAGGATAACACCACAAGTTGGTCAACTAGTACCCGTGCCTAATATTATGGATCTTCCGGTTCCTCTTGCGATAGAGGAACCGGAGGAACCGGAGGAACCGAAGATAGTCGAAATGGAACCAGGTGGCGTAAATATCAGTAAGTATGATGCCGAGGAACAACTAGAAAATAAAGATGACCTGGATAACAAATACAAAATCAGTAGGGCAAAGGGTATGAATGTGACGCTGGGAAAACTGAAATCCGGATCGCAATTTCCACAAGCTATCGAATATCTCCAGGACAAAAATAGAAAGTATTACCAGGAATTGCAGGGGAAAATTGGGAAAGGACTGGCATCCAAAGGGTCGTACAAAAATAGACACTACCGGCTCCTTTTCTGATCTACTGCTGGATTTGGAACAGCTTCTCGAAAATAATAGGTTGTACGGACTAGACGATAACGGGCAACAAGTAGTAGACGAAAGGGTGGACGACGACTTCGTCGACCTAGTGACAAAGAGGTACAATCCCAAAAAAGCGTATTCTGATTCTGCAAAGCGGATATTTAGAAAACTGGTCACTCTTTCATCACACCCTCTGGTAAAGACAAGTGGCAAATACAAGAATATTTTGTGTGGCGCGACTAGTCTTGTAGATCGGCTAGAGCTTCTGATTGCTGGTATCGAGTCTGGCAATACCAGTGACGAACTAGTAAACGAAGGAATGTCCATTCTGGACACTCTTCTGGAGAATGGGGATATAACGGAAGAACAGCATGAAGGGATTTATAGAAAATATTTTGAGTAATAAAAAATGGATCAAAAGATAACACTTTCTAGTTATGCGGCCAGAAAAGGGAAAAACACCCTTTCTGATTTTGTGACCCAGTTCGAAGAACCCTTGGTACTAGATAAGAATAGGCAGTATGCCTTTGGCTTATCCCAAATAAATGGTATGACTTACAGTTGGTATAATATTTCTGAGTTCTGTGGTAACAAGAAAATAAAGTATAGTCTTGATTCTTGGAGTACATGCAAGGAATTGTCATTTGCCGATGGTAACTACAGCTACGGGGACATATCCTCTTATATAGCGGAATTTCTATCGGTAAACGACAAAGTCGAAGACAGTCCAATTAGGCTGGACTTTGATCTGACGAGCTTTAAGGTGCTAATCACACTACAGGAAAATACACAACTATACTTGAGAGATGGGAACTTTGCCGAGTTAATCGGGTTCGACAAAAAATAGTAAAGGAGACGGAATACGGAAACAAATTACCCAATATCACTAATAATATATTATATGAGCTTGTTGAGCGCAACCTCATTTAATTGACTACTACAAATTTTGACCCCCCAAAAAAAACCTCAAAAGATCTAAAAATGACATAAATTTTATCAAAAAAGCAAAAACAGCACAAAAAACCCTATATTTTTTGACCCTCAAAAAAAAATAGGCACAAAAAC
>MJUU01018984.1:0-30961 GCA_002080025.1 Modiolus philippinarum
ATTTTCACGACATTCGATTAAGGTAGCGCAGCAGTCTTTTGAAGGAAATTTTCTGTCCCTGACTTTAAATTCTCGTTACTTTATTACCAGTAAAGATACAATAACTAATGAGGTATCAAAAGAAATTAAAGAGATCAAATTGTTTGTTAGTACTAATTTCAATAGTGTTCCTTATAAGCATCAATGCCAAAATTTTTATATTTGGAAAAAAATATCAGGTTTTAGGGTTATATTTTTAAAATGATAATAACTCTCACGAATTTACAGGTAGCTGAATTCTGTTTTCTTTATCAATTGCTGCAAACCGTGTCTCAGATTTTTGAAACAAGGCCTAGTTAAAAAATTAATAAATTTTAAAATTTTAAAAATAAAAATTTCACGGATACCAGATACTATATAAAAAATCTGAGACACAGTTTTATTGCATTTTGATGGTTCTTTCAGATAAGGTAAACAAAATTCAGCTTCCCGTAATGCTGTAAATGTTATTTTGATTTTAAAAATTTAACACGAAAATCCCAATTTTTTGCCAAATATGGAAATTTAAATACACATATATTGAAATGAGCATTTCAGGTTAGTTCATTCTTTTTCCGTTTATTGCATACCTCATTTGTTCTTGCATTTTACAAGGGTTGCAAAATACAAAATGATATGCACATACTTGCACATATTTACAAAAAAAATTAATAATAAAAAAAAATAATAAATAAATAAAAAAAATGTAAATATTGTAAAAACACCCTTGAGTCGTGAGGATATTTTTTTATACATCAGAAAAGTATTTTTTAAATTTAATAATCTTATCATTTATTTATATAAATAATAGATATATCCATGTATTAAACAATAATCAGTAATACAATGTAACTAACAACATTTTTGTGATTTTAATTTATAACAATCACAGCTGTTAATTAAAATGTTTAACATGCAACTTTCCCAAAGATTCTACATGTCGATCTGATAAGACAAAAATTGCTAAATTGTATTCATTTTCACACCTTTGTAAGAAAAAACAAAAACAAAAAAAAACAGACTTCGAAGTTTATATCCTATGTTTATTTATATTACCATAGATAATCCATATTCACGCCATTTATACACTTCACGGTCAAGTAAAGTAAAGCGAAAAGAAATAACGAAAAAGCAATCAAGAATACATTCGAATTATTCGATGAGGTTTGTTTCCCTTGATTTATTCACTTTTTACTTTTTGGGCCATTTAGGGCTTCCTGTATGGTGTGAGAACCCTCACTGTGTTGAAGACCGGGCGGTGACCCCTAGATGCTTTGCTTTGGGTCGTTTTAACCTGGAGATGGGATTTTGTCTCGATTACATTTACCCCATTTCCTTTCTTTTTTCATATTGTTAATCGTTCATCGTACAAAACAACGGCAATAGAATACCGTAGGAACAAAGGAGGGAAATCCACAAAAATCGAAGTCCAAAGACATGGCCAAAACGACAACACAGAAAACAATGGCACCAGATACAAACAATGACGTTAGACAGACACAAAGCACAGAAATAGAAATCACAACATTCAAAACAAAGACACTCACAGTAGTGTGAATTCCAGTGAAACTGAGAGTAACATCAGGTGCTCCGGAAGGGTAAGCATGTCCTGCTCTGTTAACAGCACCCGTCACACTGTGAGTGAGTCAATTCAGGAAAATGTCAAAGACGGTAGTCAAATCCAAGAAGACGTTAATCTAGTTGAAAATGTGCACTTTCATTTGAGAAACTGACACGTCATATCTTTTAATCGTGTTATGGTGACGGCCATAGAATTTCTTGAGGGATAAAATTAACATAGGTTGAACAAATCCCTGACTAAGCAGCTTTTGGGACAGTGTTTTGCTCTGTTCAAAAAATCACTGTACAAACTACATGTTCGACAGTAACGAATCAACTGTGAAATGTACACTCCATAGGCTGGAGATGTAGGTATATTGCTGCTAAGAAATAGAAAGTTCACAATTGGGAAATTAAAATCATCATGCTTGTCATATAGCTTAGATTTTAAACGTCCATCTTCGTCAATATACAATAAAAGATCTAGTTACGAAACTGAAGTAGGTGTTTCAGTTGTTTCTTTTATCTCAAGCTCATTGGGATAGATCTGATGTAAATACTCCTTAAATTTAGGATTATTAAGAGAAAGTACATCGCCTATGTAGCAAAAGCTGAATTAAAGGACTGGGCTAAATGTTTTTGTTTTCTTTGAATACAGTCCCTGGACCAGTCAACATTCCCGTTTTTGCGATCCGTTACAAGTCATCGATCCGTCACCGATCAGTTAAACGTCAAGTCAGATCATTCAAGATTCAAAAGGCATCCGTTAGATCATTCATCAGTCATCCTTCATCCGTCCGGATTCACTGTTCCTAAGTAAGAGCTTGTTAGTACTCGTCACCCATCATCCGTCAATATTCACCATTCAGCCAATCAGATTGCATTAGTCATCCGTCACACGTCCTTTTTTATTTCAATTCTGGTTAATTAAAATATCGGAAAGCTTAATGAGTCTAGTACTTCTGTAATGACAATACATCGCTGTGCGAATATCGAGAGAAAAGGAAAATTCTAGAATAAAGAATTAATTATTTTTCTAAGTCATACTTAGAAGGTTTGGGCCCAATAAAACTAGTTTAACCCCGCCGCAGCAGGTTTGCGCCTGTCCTAAGTCAGGAAATTTATTAAGCCTTTGTGTGTCTTGTCTGTTTTCTAGTTAGTTCACTTTATGTCTATCGGAGTCTAGGAAGATGCTTATTTCGCTGAACTTGATTACTCTTTTATTTAGGGGCCAACTCCGACCTACCGTTGGATGTGGGGTTTCCTCACCGTTCATTGAAGATCTTATGGTGGCTTTGAGTTGTTAATGCTCCCCTTAGGGTCGTTGTCTCTTTGACACATTCCCCGTTTCCCTTCTTTTTCTTATTTAATTTTTATTTGAAATAAATGTAAAAATCCGTAAAAAAATCTTACGAATATATTTAATGATACTTCGGTATTTTGTTATTTATTTACAACAGGAAACAAAATAAATATTTTGAAATACTGTGGAAGTACTTTTATTCGTGGACATCAATTTTCGTGGGTTTCATAAAATTACTATTTCGTGGGTACGTTAATTCGTGGTTTCGCATTCAATGCATTAAAATCCCTAGGGAAATGCATTTCGTTGGGACTTAATTTCGTGGTTTTAACGAACCATGAAATCCACGAAATTTGGAACCCCACGAACAATAATACTTTCACAGTATTATTAATAACTATTAAAGATAAATGTATATCAATTTTATCTTAACGATTCCCTTACAGGAAGTGTTTCAAAAAGAATTGAACATTCGCCAAAATTCTGGTACATGCATTCGTTGAATACTTATTGTAAATTACTTGTGTCAGGATTTATATCTACACAATCTCTGAAAATATCACCCATATATGCTCCGAATTTGAAGTTCTTCGAAAAACTTCGCTTGTTTGTGATATAAACTTCTTATTTTGAATATGAAATGTCAACAAAATATCTGAAAATACCATCTAGTAATGATTCATTCCAATAAATTCTATATTTGAAGTGTTTACAAATGATTTGAATGCTTGTGATATAAACTTTTAGTCAATTTTGGGTAAAATTATATCTTATTAAAAGAATTTTGAATGTGAAATGTGAATACAATCTCCAAAAAAACATTTAAGAGTGATTTATTCCAATAATTTCCATATTTGGAGTGTTTCGAAATAATTTGAATGTCTGCGATTTTAACTTTTAATCAATTTTTGGCACAATAATATCTGCTAAATAGAATTGTGAATGTGAAGTATGAATACAATCTCCAAACATACCATCTGGAAGTGATTTATTCAAATAATTTCCATATTTGGAGTGTTTCGAAAATTATTTGAATGTTTGCGATATTAACTTTAAGTTAATGTCTGCTTAATAGAATTTTGAATTAGAAATGTGAATACAATCTCCAAAAATACCATCTAGAAGTGATTCATTCGAATAATTTCCATATTTGAAGAGTTTCGAAACGATTTGAATGTTCGCGATATTAACTTTTGGTCAATTTTTGGTAAAATTATATCTTATAAATAGAATTTTAAATGTGAAATGTGAATACAATCTCCAAAAATACCATCTTGAAGTGATTCATTTCAATAATTTCCATATTTGAACTGATTCAAAATGATTTGAATGTTTGCGATATTAACTTTTAGTCAATTTTTGGTAAAATAATATCTGATTAATAGAAATTTAAATGTGAAGTGAGAATACAATCTTCAAAAATACCATCTAGAAGTGATTTATTCCAATAATTTCCATATTTGAAGTGTTCAAAATGATTTGAATGTTTGCGTTATAAACTTTTAGTCAATTTTTGGCAAAATGATATCTGTTGAATAGAATTTGGCATATGAAATGTGAATATAATCTCCAAAAATACCACCTAGAAGTGATTTATTCCAATAACTACCATATTTGAAGTGTTTCGAAATGATTTGAATGCTTGCGATATAAACTTTTAGTAAATTTTTGGTAAAATTATATCTTATTAAAAAAATTTAGAATGTGAAATGTGAATACAATCTAAAAAAAAAACATCTAGAAGAGATTTATTCCAATAATTTCCATGTTATAAGTGTTTCGATATGATTTGAATGTATTCGATATTAACTTTTAGTCAATTTTTGGCAGAATACTATCTGACAAGTAGAATTTTGAATGTAAAATGTGAATGCAATCTCCAAACACACCATTTAGAAGTGATTTATTCGAATAATTTCCATATTTGAAGTGTTTCAAAATGATTTGAATGTTTGCGAAATTAACTTTTAGTCAATATTTGGTAAAATAATATCTGCTTAGTAGAATTTTGAATGTGAAATGTGCATACAATCTAGAAAAAACATCTAGAATTGATTCATTCGAATAATTTCCATATTTGAAGAGTTTTGAAATGATTTGAATGTTTGCGATATTAACTTTTGGTCAATTTTTGGCAAAATGATATCTTATAAATAGAATTTTAAATGTGAAATGTGAATACAATCTCCAAAAATACCATCTAGAAGTGATTTATTTCAATAATTTTCATATTTGAAGTGTTTCGAAATGATTTGAATGCTTGCGATATAAACTTTTAGTCAATTTTTGGTAAAATTATATCTTATTATTAGAATTTCAAATGTGAAATGTGAATACAATCTCCAAAAATACCATCTTGAAGTGATTCATTCCAATAATTTGCATATTTGAAGTGTTTCGAAATGATTTGAATGTTTGAGATATAAACTTTTAGTCAATTTTTGGTAAAATTATATCTTATTAATAGAATTTTTAATGTGAATGTGAATACAATCTCCAAAAATACCATATAGGAGTGATTTATTTCAATAATTTCCATATTTGACGTGTTTTGAAATCATTTGAATGTTTACAATATAAACTTTTAGTCAATTTTTGGTAAAATTATATCTTATTAATAGAAATTTGAATGTGAAATGTGAATACAATCTCAAAAAATACCATCTAAAAGTTATTTATTCCAAACATTTCTATATTTGAAGTTTTTCGAAATGATTTGAATGTTTGCGATATAAAATATTAGTCAATTTTTGGTAACATTATATCTTATTAATAGAATTTTGAATGTTTAATGTGGATGCAATGTCTTAAAGTAGAAGTGATTTATTCCAATGATTTCCATATTTGAAAAGTTCTGAAATGATTTAAATGTTTGCTATATTAGTTTTTGAGTTTTTAGTCAATATTTGGTATAATGATAACTGCTTAACATAATTTTGAATGTGAAATGTGAATACAATCTCCAAAAATACTATCTAGAAGTGATTTATTCAAATAATTTCCATATTTGAAGTGTTTCAAAATGATTTGAATGTTTGCGATATTATCTTTTAGTCAATTATTGGTAAAATAATATCTGTTTAATAGAATTTTGAATGTGAAATGAGAATACAATCTAAAAAAATACCACCTTGAAGTGATTTGTTACAATAATTTCCATATTTGAAGTGTTTCGAAATGATTTGAATGTTTGTCACACAAACTTTTTATAAAATTTTTGCCAAAATAATATTAAATTAGAAGATATTTGAGTAAAAAATATCAAAACAATCTCTGAAAAAACCATGTGACATTGGTCTGGGGCTAATATGATATATTAGTCCCAGCATTGGTTTATTCGAATAACATCTTTGCGATATTAACTTTTTATGAATTTATGGTAAAATAATATCTAATAAGTGGAGTATTGAGTGTGAAATGTCACCATAATCACTGTAAATACCATCTGGTGCTGGTGTGTTCCAAAAATTTTCACATTGGTCTGTTTGAAAAACAAATGATTTGAACCATTGTGATGCAATTTTTTATGAATTTTTCGGAAAAGGTGAGTAGAATTTTGATTCTAAAATGTCAACACAAACACTAAGCTACAATATTAATCGGCATGTCTTTTGAATAACTTAGAACTGTCAGATTTATGTACTGATAATGACTTTCGATCTATTAATTAGGAACTATAAATCAACGCTCTGTGAGATTCGTTTCGCCGATAATTTTTTAATTTACCTTGTATCAGTCAATAGAAATACGTCACTAGTCATCCGTCACCGATCATCCGAGCATAATTAATTAATTTTCTTTCTATTCGTCATCCGTCATAAGAGTAAAGAGTCGTATCATTCATCAGTCATCAGTTAATTTTACTATACGTCAGCCGCCAAAAGTCATGATTCAGCGATCATTCAGCGATCATTCACCAGTCAACGATCAGTCAAAATGAAATGTTGACTGATCAAGGGACTGTAAGCCCTTGTAAAAACTTGGCCTCGTACGAGTAAAGGAAAAGGTCAGCTAAAAGCGGCGCACAGTTGGTTTTCATAGGAAACCCTCAACAGACGATTTTTATATCCACAACGCACTACGATTAGCTACTTCCGATTGACGCTTTTCCATAGTGAATGCATTCAGGCGTTAATTTAGCGATCGTAGGGAGAGGAATATAATGACTGGATTTTTCAGGCAATTACTTTCAAAAGACAAGCTTATTTTTCTATTTTAACACTTCGAAACTACGAACTTGATAATTTCATAGAATTTCATTTTAGTTCAAATCCATGAATTGCCTTTTAATGATTTTAAACACGCTATTATTTACCACGACCTCCATTTTTCTTCAGATATTTTTAATTGTACATATCACTTTCTTTATTCAGTATTATTGGCAGCGTCGTTTGTCTTTCATGACTTTTTTGTGCAAAAAAAAAATCACAGTGGCTTCATGCATCAACTTTCGTTTTGCAATCAATTTATCTCTAAAGTGAGTGGTCATCTTGATGGTGTGCAGTTCTGAAACCAAACATATTTTTGATAGACGGTGTCTTAAAATGTAAGAGGAAGAAGGCAACAGCACAACATTTAATTGTTGTTTTTAGAAAATGTTCCCTATAACGCCTTCGACATTTTTTGAAAAATTAAGAAGAGAAAGAATTAAAGAAAGCAAAAGGCTCAAAAGAGCTGTATCCCTTGCCTAAACAATAGCTCTTAGAAAGCCCTTGACCCCTGCCATTACCTCAAAATTACCACTTAATTCAAAGTTGTATAAGGTTAAATGTTGAAATCTATCCCAATTTATAGATATAAGCTTCCAATTGATTGGATATTCCCTCATATATTCGGAAACCTGCTAGTGATATAAGTTTTCATAGTTGTTGACAACGTCATTACAAAAAGATTGAATCACATTTATGTAGATTTCGAGCATATATATATTCAGGTTAAAAACTATGTATTATGCATGACATCCTTGATGTTTATCATATTTTATTCGATTGTGCCCAAGGGACTATAACTTAACATCCAGGGTGTGTCACGGATATACTCGTCTGTAACCTATATACAATAGGGTGCGGACATAACCTCTCGTCTAAGTTAACTTGAGGAGCAGTCATGAGAACATTCCTAAGTTAACTTGAAGTTAACTTGGCGCGTCCATAGAATCCCGACTGCTCTGACCAATCATAGAGCCCTGATTTATTTGACCATGCAGTCAAAGAGCCCTGACCGCTCTGACCTGTCATAGAATCCTGACTGCTCTGACCAGTCCTAGAGGCCTGACTGCTGTAACCTTTTATAGAACCTTGACCGCTCTGATTAGTCGTAGAGCTTTAAAACAGTACAAGAACTGTAAATAGTCAAAATTTAATACAGCGTGGAATCACGTCCCACATTCCCTTCCACACACAAACGATTCAATCGACGAACGCACACATTTTTCACACATTGAGTGCAAAATATCAGAACCATCAGAAAAGAGTAACTTTATAAATTTTATGTATTGGAAAATTGTAATACAGTGACTGTAAATTTCCGTCATATCGTCATATCGTCATATTCCGTCATATGCGCATATGCAGAAAATAAATTCTCACTAACTTCGGTATTTTGTTATTGTAAAATAAACAATATAGATAAATAAATTAATAAACTGAATTGAAATAAGTCCTGTAGTAATAAAATATGCTGCAAACAGACACAACCATCAAATATCAGAAAAGGTGCATTCTTCATTTCGACGTTATAATGATACATACAAAATATAACAAAGGGCAGATTTAGGCAGAATTTAGTTTCTTTGAAAATACATAAATGCCCGCAATACTGGAACTAGCAGTGATTTAACCCAAAATATATAAGAAAAGGCAGATTTTTTTCATTGCATATTATATCAATGTCTGCAATACTGCAACTTACTGTAATTTAACCTGAAATATATAAGAAAAGGTAGATTTCTTCATTCTTATGTCGATGCCCGGAATACGGCAACTTGCTGTAATTTAAACGGAAATATATAAGAAAAGGCAGATTTTCTTTATTCGATAATATAGCGATGCCTGCAATACTGTAACTTGCTATAATTTAACCTAAATATTTATAAGAAAAGACAGATTTTATTCATTCGATATTATATCGATGCCCGCAATACTTCAACTTGCTGTAATTAAACTGGATTGAAGTCGGTTCAGTTTCGATAAGTTGATAACTCGGAACTTTTCAGTAACGAATATACTTAAACTTGCTGTAATGCAACCTAAAATATATCAGAAAAAGCAGATTTTCTTCATTCGACATTATATTGATGACCGCGATACTGCAAGTTGCTGTAATTAAACCTAAAATATACACGAAAAGGCAGATTTTCTTCATTATATACAAATGTATTATATCGATGCCCGGAATACTGCAACTTGCTGTTATTATCCCCCCGCTTAGCAAAATCGGGGGATTATGTAATGCAGTCCGTCCGTATGTACGTACGTACGTACGTACGTGTGTGTGTAGTGCTCCCCGATAGCTCTGGAACTATGAGAGGTAGAAATTTGAAACTTTGCACCATACTAGAGTAAGATCTGCACTAGCGCACTAGGGGTTCGGAGTTTCGGTCGAACGCCCTAGGGACAAATTATGGGCGAAAACGAATTTTTGCGATATCCAATAATCGGAGAAATCTCCAAGGCTATTTGGGCTAGAAAGTTGAAACCCGGGAATCGACCCACATATTATGTGGCAACTTCACAGAGGGCGTCGGAATTTTCGTATGACCCCTCAGGGCATGGCCTCTAGGGGTCCAAAAACGAAAAAAAAAACGATTCAGCTAGAACTCCTCTTACACCTTAAGTTGCAGAAACCTGGTTTTAAGGGTATAAGCAACACTATAAAAGGTCGTTTGTGCCAAAGGTTTCGGAATTTTGAAATTTGCCTTTGGACGGAATAATGAGCGAAATTGTATTTCGAGTTATCCAGTAATATGTGAAATCTTCTGAAGTATTTATGTTTGGAAGCTGAAACTTTCTGTAGGAGTTCCATTATGTTTATCTAATTTACTAATGATAGCGGATATTTGGTATGACCCCTGGGGGCATGCCCTTAAGGGACCAAAAAAAACTTAAAACAATAAGTACTCATCATATGATTGGAACTTGATGTATAATTTTCATTTTATGGTTTACATTTTCATGGGGAATTACTTGAATTGCTTTTGGAATCCAAGATAAGAATTTATAATTTTTGCTTCGGTGCCAAATTTGATAAATTTCCTGAAAATGCCAAAGACCAATAATTTTTGAAATTCTAACATGAAATCATATAATTAAGCAACTCTTTAATGTCATCAGCTAGTATGAACACTTAAATTGCCAAAATATGATTCTTATATTGGTAAATTTCCTGAAACTCTCAAAGACCCATTACTTTTTCGAATTTTACCTAGCAACCATAGTGTTTTTGGTGCCTTATTTTATCAGTGATCATTTTCAATAGTCAGATAGCAAAAAACTTTGATTCTAATTTCGGTAAATTTCCTGAAAGTCTCAAAGACCTGTTATTTTTTGGAATTCTACCTAGCAACCATATCTTTTTCAATTCCTAACAGTAATGATGATAATTTTCAATAGTCAGATTGCAAAAAACTTTGATTCTTATTTTGGTAAATTTCCTGAAAGTCTAGAAGACCTGTTATTTATTGGAATTCTACCTAGCAACCATATCTGTTTCAATTCCTAACAGTAATGATGATAATTTTCAATAGTCAGACTGCAAAAAAATTTAATTTTAAATAATATGTAATATGAAAATATCAGAAGATAGGGACTCCCTTATGGACAAATCTAAATTATTCCATAGGTCCAGTATTGCTGGTAAAAAGGACAATCTAGATTGGGGATAGAATAATTCTGATTATTACGTAAATTATACGATGACAGGACCATTAACCATATTGTAAAAAAGAACTAATTTCTTTTGCTCTCTTCTAGTTTTAAATGTTTCCCAGCCAGTCTCCCGATAACGTGATTCCCTACTGGCATATGATGTCAAACCAGAAACGATTCTGGCGGCTTCCAATTGAATTTTTTCAACCCGTTCAGACTACACCGCAGTTATTCCAAACTTCACTAGAATATTCTAAGATTAGTCATATAAATGCATAGTAGATACGCTCTAAGAATTCTCTGTCTAATTTAAATTTTAATTTTCGTAATATATTTAACTGCTTTGATGTTCTTTCAATTAAAATATCTACATATTTCGCCAATTTACAATCAGAGCTAAAAACTAAGCCGAGATGCCTGTGTGTATCAACAGGTTCTATGACAGACTTATCAAAGTTAAATGTTATACATTTGTATTTGTAGTTTTGTTTCTTATACTAAATACAACAATATCAGTTTTGTCAGGATTCAATTTTACCAACCAATCATAAGACCATCTAGTAATGTTTTCTAAATCCTTATGTGTCATATTAAACAAAGTTTCGTCATAATTTGCTACATGTCCAATCGAAGTACCGTCAGCAAATAATCTACAGCGCCCTAACATATTATCTGAAATATCATTAACACAAATAAGAAAAAGTAGAGGTCCCAAAACAGATCATTGAGGTACACAAGCATACAATGAACCTATGGAAGACTTACCATCCATTAGAATAACTTTTTGTCTTCTAGTTTCAAGATAACTTTTGAGCCACATAAGTAAGTTACCCTTGATACCATAACACTCTAGTTTATAAATTAATCCCTGAATCCATATGAAAGCGTACTTTCTTTCCAGCGTGCAGAATTTCCGGGTATATAAACAACCTATTGTATTTCTACCTTGATGTTTATTCCGTCACAGTCAGTACTCCATTATGATTGGTCAAATAGATGTTGTGGATATTCTACCCTAGTGCATTTTATCCAAAAGGAAGGAATACACTGCCGGAATGAATCCCCTGTTACACATACACGGTAAAAAGCCTTGCTCACATCACACAATGTAACACAAGTTTTTTTACCAGAATTCAAGAAAGAAAGAATTTCATGATATAATTCAATAAATTGATGAACTGTTGAAAAACCTGGTAAAAAACCAGAATGAAATTTGTAAATGAGTCCATTAAGAAATAAATGGTTAAAGATGGATTAATAAACTATCTTTTCTAAAATTTTACTAGTACAACTTAACAATGGTCGAAAATTAGAAACAACAGATTTATCTCCCTTTTTGTATAATGCAATCGCATGTGATAATTTTCAATCATAAGGAAAAATATGGAGTCTTAATGATTTGTTTAAAAGCATGCAGAGGGGTCTCGCTATTTCATATTTCAATGCCAGTAACATCCTGTTACTGATAGTATCCGGACCAACAACTTTGTTACTATTTAGATCTGATAAGACATCAATGACATCTTGTAAAAAAATAACAATATCGGAGATAACCTCTCTACCTCTATCATCAAAATCAGGGAGATTTTTATCCCTACTCTCAATATCTGTTACTGAACAAAAATATTGATTTAAAGCATTACATGTATCTGTATTGTCAAAAAGTAGTTTGGAGTTGTCATAGGGGTCGCGGAGTGGAGGAATATTGTTACATGGGTTATCACCCTTTAAAAGCATTTTAATATTTTTCCAATAAAGTTTACTATTGGAAGTTTTTACATCTGACAATGTCTCATTAATAATAAGATAAAATTGTTCAACCGCGTGTTTTTTCATGTTGTTCAACTTATTGCACTGAGCTTTATATTTCAATTGGTTGTTTGTCGTCTTATGGTTCAAATAATTTTTCCGCAATCGATCTCTAATTCTTATTGCTCATCTGAGGGTGGAATTTAACCATACTTTATCGTTTTCTCTAATCAATACTTTTTGAGAATGTATACATTCATTACACAGTTGTAAAAATTTATCTGTAAAAGTTTCACAAGCTATATTAATATCCGGTTGTCTGTCAATTAAATTTAACCAATCAGTATCGGCCACTTTTCTCCACAAAAGCTCGTAATTTGCTCGCTTATAGTTCCAAACTTGTCTCATATACGTTTTCTTATTATCATATCCGGAATAAATAACAACGTAAGTACCGTCACGATCACTAATATCGCGATCAATCTTGACAGTATCACAATCACTAACTGGTATAAAGGCAGTTACTAAAATAAGATCTAAAAGAGTATAAGTGTTACCAAAGAAATTTGTCGGTTTCACAATAATACTTGAAAGAACACTTACTGTAAAAATATCTTTTACTAGGCTTGGCAATTCTTTCAAGAAATTTTTATTTAAATCACCAAGTACAATAATATTCGTGCACTCGTCAAGTGCTGCCTTTAGTGTTTAGTCAAGTAGACCCCAAAAATTTGGGTCGGAATGCCTTTCCGATCTACACAGTCACAATATTTATAAGAGTCACCATTCGTTTAGTTTTTAATTCAAACCACATAGATTTTCAGTTTGAAGTTCAAGATCGGTTCGCCGCCTAAAATTCAAGTGATTCTTAAAATAAGCAACAAGTCCCCCTCCACCCGCATCGGTTCTGTCCCTTCTAATAGGACCATAAAAATCTGGAATTTTAAGATTATCTGAGTTCACGGAAAAATCTAAATGGGATTCTGTGAAGAAAACTATGTCATAATCCACCACAATATGAACGATATCATCTATTTTATTACGCAAACTTCTTGTATTATGATGATAGATAGAGACGGGATTATCACTCAAAGATTCATTTGTACTGAAATTGGGATCCAAAGGTCCTGGATTTTCAGATACATCCCCTGACAGTAATAAGAAAAATATCACCATCATGATATAGTAAATATTTATGTAATATGCAGACACTACTTAAATAATATTTCTACAATATGGCCAGAATTCTAACATTTACATGATACATTGATTTTTATATGGAAAAATGACAAAAAACAGGAGCATTTTTCACATTATGGACGGGTCTTCATATAAAAAAGACCCATGGCTACTCGATACGACTCCGTATCATTACCCATTATCTGTTATCAAATACAGTGAAGTGCGAGAATATAGTTCTCACACCTCTGTAGTACAGTATCAAAAAGTAAAATAGAGTAACCATAATATTGTGGTCATGGAGTTGATAGTCTACCTGTATTGGGTTTTATTCGTATGTTTTTATACTATAGGGAAACGGGACAGATAAAGGGGAGGTTTGGGTACCCATAAACCGGTTTCATCCTACCGCTGGCTTTTGCTAGTGTCGGTACCAAGTCCGGCTATCCCGAGTTCCTATCGTTGTCTACGTTTGTCTTTTGTCTTATACGTCTTTTTTCCCTTGCAAATTGTTGCATGTAATTTTAATTTTCAGCCATTGTAGGTGTTTCCTGTTATCAATTTTATAACATTTACAGTTTTAAAAGCGATGAAAATAAACAAACAAAAATATATCATTTGACATATAATGCAGAGTATTTCTTTGTGTTTAATATCAGTTATCTGAAAATTTTTATTATTTTTTTAAGTGAGTGTTAAAAAGTCCGTTAGTTCTCTGTCAGTTTTTCCAACATTTGGATGTTACCTGAACTCTCGAAACAATAGTGTTCGACACATAGCTGTCTACAGAAACTAAAATGTACTTCGATTACGTAAAATTATGGTTTTATTTGATAAATAGATTACAGGAGCAAACACATAACTGTTTTAATTGTAAAAAAATGAACACGAGATTTGTACTTCAACAATAAAACAACAGTCATGAACAAGTTTCAAAACCATTATTTACTTTCATATTGCATTCTTTACCAAACTCTTTATGAGAAAATTGTAATTCTGTCAAGGCGTGACCAACTGGGTCAGCAAAGAAAAAAAAAAGAGATAAAACATTTGTTCTCTATAAAAGTTATCTCCCATCACTTACCAGTTCCTAAGGCCTTTACTGTTAAGTTCGTAAGTAAAGTATGGACTCGTTAAAGAGAATTACATGCAATCCTATCTATTTGATATATAGTGTGAGAACTTCTAGGTTTTTACTTCATTTAGATTTTGATTAGCATACAGACATTTATTTCTATTGTGAAAATAAACTTAATACAGATTATTTCGAGAAATTATCTCAGTGTAGTAAATGTTATTTATCATACCACTGCCGTGAAAATTTGTTTGCTTTGAGTCACATGAGCCTCTAATTTTACCATCCCTCAGAAATAGAAAATATCAAAACTGACTGCACTGTACTTGATACATTTTTTCTTGGTCAAAATTTGGTTTTGTATTTGTTTTATGTTTATTGTGGCCATGCGTCCAGTTTCTGCATTGAAAATTTACCTGGTGAATCCATGATTGGGAAATCTGTAGTAGACTTAGTTGGTGGTTTGTATACATGTAACTCGCTCGTAGATTCTGTAAAAAAGAATAACTATAAATATATAAATATAAATATCGAAAAAGTGAAAAATATTTCCATAAGTAAGGGAAACTTCTTTAATATGAAAGCACAAAATCGTAAATGCACTGCACAATTTATTAGCGATTCAAAATTAAGCACAAAAATACAATAAATTCCAATGAAGCATCACCTGCCGGTTTCACGTCTTTACTAACATATATTATTGAGGTATATCGGCGACGTCGTCATTTGTAACCTGACGTCACTGACGAAAGTGCAAATAGAAAAGCAGCGACGTTACTGTATTCTTTAAAAATGAAAAAAAATAATTACAGGAATATGTATAATTTCATAATGAGTGTAAGTTTATACTTTTTGATAAACGTAGCCTTTTTTTGTTTATTCGTTCTTCCTCCAATGTTCCGTCTGAAAAAATTATACATTGGACATATTTTGAATTTTCTGTTTCTGCTTTTAATTAAATATTCGGTTAATTACGTTTTACGTGTTGTTCGATCTCTTATCTGTTGACGATGTACAGTCATTTCCTTACTATGTGTTATTTTAAGACACCAAGGAGGAATTATTTTAACTTCAAATTCCTCTCCAGTTTTGAGAACAAAAGTTTCTTCCATTGATTTCTAACAATTTCCTCAATTACTGCGGTTACAATTGCCAAGTTAACGTATGCACACCGTAAGTAATGCCTCTGTCGTGTTACTTTTAACTTAGGATATGAAAGTCGACAGTATAATCCTTGAATTTATGTATAGAAGTAAAACCAATAGTAGACGAACTATATGATGTTTAGTAATTAAATGTATATGTCTGTTTAATTATGAATATTTAATGGATTGTGCCAACAAGTGTGATAAGCACATTTACCCAGCGTTTTTTGGTAAGCTGTTCAGTTTTGTCGGGATTCTTAGAGATAAATGTGTCGATTTGAATTCTTTTACCCTAAAGAATCCATAATGCATATTTTACTCTCAGCAAAATCATTTCTTAGGATTTTAATTTGGAAACCTGCAATATCTAAATTAAAAAATAGAAATTGTTCAAAACTAAGTAGTATCTCCCTCTCGCATAGCTCTGTCTTAATGTGGTTTTGGCTTCACTGTTTAGATCCTATTGGTAATTTGTTCTCTATCAGTTTTTACACATATTGAGGTATTTGGATTTCCAATTGTTTTAATTTGATCTGCACTGAGGAGTCATAAGTTATTCAAATGTGCATATGCAGAACTAAATTAACAGCAACATCGGTATGTTGTTAATTGAACGACTGAGATCCTTCTTAGTTTTGCACCATTAATTCTGCATTAAGTATAGTTTGTGTTGGTTTTTATCCAGCTTTTTAAAATATATAATATTCACGAAATATCCCCATATATTCAAGAGCTAAGATCAGGCATGGGTCGAATTACATTGCAAAGTAATGCATTATATTACAATTACATTTGAAAATTTAGCATTATATTACACTAACAATTACTTCAATTTTTGAAAGTAATGCATTATATTACAATTACTTTACAAAAGTAATGCATTAAATTACACGTTTCAATAGTTAAATTTTATCAAGAAAAGAAACGGTTAATCATGCATTTGCAATTTATTTACAGTAAATACTGTGAACATGTTAATGTAGCAGGAAAAAGACCAAATTCAATCAACTTTTTAAAACTGATAGTATCGCTTCTCTTGAAAATGATGCAGATTCATTATAAAAAAGAAAAGATCCATCCTTCTAGTCGAAATTTCTGTACTGGTGTACTTGGTTGCATTATAAATGTGTAATTTATATTTCTATTTTTCCCCCTTTTTACAATTTTCTGGGACAATTTTGAATTTACAAAAAAAACTTTAGCCTTAAGGGTTGGGGAGATAGGTTTTTGCTTATCTAACCTTCACTGTGTTAAGTTCATATGATCTTTTCAAACTGTAAAGAATGAACTTCATATGTAGTTTTTGAAAAAAGTTCAGTTCAGTCCCCAAAACATATATATTCATGGTTGGTTTCTTATAAAACTGACATCACCAATTAACACCAATTAAAGCCATAAATCCACTTGTCAAAAGAAAGGAATTAATTGAAATGTAAACTAATTAAGAGTTTTACATGTGACAATTATTGATCTTTGAACTAATTATATATGCTTTGATCACCAGCTTGTTTTTGTATTGTAAAATAAGGATGGCAAATTTTCAAAACTAGAATTGAGATGTTGGCAATTATAAGAGAAAAACAATTTTCAAAATTGACCTGGAGTTCTAATACATTTCACCAAAACATATTTAATAGGTGAAAAGCTTTATACAAAGTTTCAAAGTAGAAGAAAAGTAAAGCTATGTAATGCCGTGTAATGATTAAATTAGATGTATTTTTGAAATGTAATGCTAAAAATGGAGAATTACATATTACATGCATTACTTTGTAATAATGTTATGCATTACAGGGCATTACAATTACAAATTAGCATTACCCCATGCCTGGCTAAGATGTTATCTGAAAAATTGCTGAAATAGGATTTACGTAATAATTAGTTAGAACATAACCTTGTACATTCTCAGGGGGTAAATAGTAGATTTTCCAGCGAAGCGTTCGCAGAGCCGGAAAACGGGTTTTTTGCGACAGTAAAATTTGAGATAGACGCGAGTAAAATACAATACCACATTGTAATCTAATGTAAGCTCTTAAAATACGCTATTAAGAAATGTATACAATTAGCTGATATCTAGTTTGCGTCTTGTATTGGTTTAGATGGTAAATTATAATTTTCTACCTCTAGAACTTTTTTAACGATATTCATGTTACAAATAAAACTGCATTAGAATCAATATTTTATGGCTATATCATATACAATGTATAATAAAAACCACTGACCTTCCACTGTGTGGGCGTAGAATTGTTTACAATATTCATTGGAAATGAATGTAGCTGTAAAAAAACCATATTTTATAATCGTTGTATTTTCAAATGTCAAGTAAAACAAAGAAATTAAAAAAAAACTAAGTGTAAAAACATTTAGATGATTGAATGATAGAGATTTACATGCAGGTTATCGGGAAAACCAAATGGATAGCCACTGGGCACGGAAGTTATAGGTACGTGGACGCATATTACTTCTGCACAACCCACAGTAAGTATGCTCTTATTCCAAACATATTAAAAGAGTTTACTGATACAATGAGTGGTCCGTTTGTCTGAAGAGTTTCTCTATTTTTATTGCAGGAAGGCTTTCTGTATTATAATTTGACTACCCTGCAAAGACATATTTACCATGTTGCGTAGACAGAGGTTCTTAAAACCTATGTCGGGTAATTTAATAAAGTGTTTTTCAAAATGCCCAAGCAGGTTACCATCTCGTGGCTGATGGTATTGTCCTGAAAAGGGCTTACCGAGTTACAGCAAGCTATATAGGTAAGTGAGAATCAAGCCGTCAGTCCGTCAGTCCAAAAAAAAAAAATAACCCCAAGACAATGAAAACATCGGAAACACAAAGAAACTAAGACATCAAATAAGTACGGCACATAAAGAAGATTTGGAATATATATACAAATGAAACTCACGATCAAATAAAAAAAAACTATGGGTGAGGCCAGGTGCATCGGTAGAGTTAGTATCTTCTGTTTCTTATAACTCATCCGAATGTTTTAAAGTTTTACCAATTGGTTTCTCTTGTGTAATTTCAATCGAATCAAAGGCAGGCAGAAACTGATTCACGGCATTTAAAATCGCGCATTTAAACATTGAAGGCTCGGTTCGGGGTAGGCTTGACTTTGGGACCTAGCAGTTTTTTGGCAGCTTTTTGTGACTTCACAATAACTGACAGAAGTGAAACGTCATCTTTTGTTTACTTTGACATAATTTTGCTCCCTTTTCATTTAAGTAATATTTTCTCCAAAAAATTTGTAAAATAGATACATTTATAGCCACGTATACATTATTTGCTTTTAACCTACAGTTCATATTGTAAACGATGTATTTACAAAAATATAATAGTCTATCAAAGCTAAAATGTTAGATTCTATTCTTACACCTAAACATGTTTATTTGAAATATCCATGTTTACTTTTAGAATGCACTTTAAGTTTTCATAATTGGCGGTTTAATATCGCATATATTTCAAAGTAAATTTCATCAGATAAAATATGTATACCCATGCAGGACATACTATTATATAAACTAAGAGACATGTTTTAGTCAACTAATTACAGTCCTAGAAAATGGGTAATTAAAACAGTTTAGCAGTAAGCTATTTTCTCTACTGGCAGTCATGTTTTTGGCAGATCAAATTGAAATAGGTATTCCGTACATCATTCTAATACAGTTAGTTAAATTGGCAACCCACAATGGTTTCAGAGGACATCATGCAATTGATTATATTCATATATTTATAGGGTCCAGTCGTAAACTATGTTCCGCACTGGCTGGCCATTGTTTTTTTATTGGATAAGAATGAAATGTACAAGTTTTGCCCTTCCATACACCATTCCTGTAATGCTTGGTTGAATTTGCTTCATTGATTTGAGAGGAGATGATGCAAATGTTATTTTCCCATTGGGGCAAATATTAAGCAATGCTCAACGCTTAACGCTAGCATTTTTGTCGAATCTAACCAAAATGATGAGAAATTTTTGTAAAGGACCTTTCTTAAGTCAATCAAATAAAGTTTGATTAAAATTGCTTCAATAGTTCCAGAGGAGAAGATAAAAAGGATGATTTACAATAGGATTTTGTGTTGTGTATGTTGTGTATGTTCCGCTGTGGCGCCATGTTTTGTTATTGAATGTGAACAAAATGAGCAATAGTTGTAAAAGACCTTTCATATATCATTTTTGGTTCAATTTGCGTCAATGATATCAGAGGAGAATATAAAATATGATTTTCCCGCAGGATCAAAAGTTAAAATATGATCAGCGCTGGCAGCCATGTTCTTTTTTCGGATCAGAACGAAATGAGCAATCTTTGTAACAGGCTTCGATATTGTCATATTCGGATGCCAATGTCCAATATTGTCATTTTAGAAATTCCATTTGATTTTGTCATATTCAGATGAAAAAGAATATATGCCAAATTAAAAACCAAGAGAAGATATTTCAATTATATACATAAATAACAAAATACCAAAGTTACTGTGCGTGTGTGCAAAAGATTCCTAAAGTTTTTATGCAGAGTATTCATTGTGGCTTTATTTTAAAAAGGAAGAGAAAAACATTAATTTGTAGTATATGATACGTAGTAGTAGTATAGATTCTCAGTTTAAAACTTATACAGCGTAGTAAATTATTTTCGATTTTAACATTAACATTTGAAGCAAACTTATGATTAGGACTTACTGTTGCAGGTTTTTGTCAAATCAACCCATATTTTTGTCACCGATTGTCTTTTGTAGCCCACAATAACATATGATCTAGCTTGAAGAAATGGCAGTATATAATCCCGATTTTCTGTACAGTTACACATGAATGGTATTATGCTGTTAAAAAGAATAGATGCACAAATAAGGAATATGGACATGGGCAAAATCTAAACATATTCATGGTGATAATTTATGGTAAAATTAAGCAAATAGGCAAACGCTGAAATTGTGGATTTCCCATGTTCTGGTTCTAGGTTCTAGTGCTGTTGAAAAGGAATTAATTTACGAAATGGTCATACAGCTCATTNAGGAGAATATAAAATATGATTTTCCCACAGGATCCAAAGTTAAAATATGATCAGCGCTGGCAGCCATGTTCTTTTTTCGGATCAGAACGAAATGAGCAATCTTTGTAACAGGCTTCGCTACATCAATTCCCTTAAGTTTGGTTAAATTGGGTTCGATGGTTTCAGAGAAGATGAAAAATGTGAACAGCTGAGAGATATTTTACATACCCTTTTATTAAGTTAATATTACTCAAGAAGAACACTAAATAGAGATCAACACGTTTGTTTTTTTTTTGTACATGAAAATGTAGAATTTACATACAACACATTTTTATTCTACTGCCGTTATTTTAGTCAATATAACTGAATAACAAAATACTGAAGTAACTGTTAATTTAAATTCTGCATATGCGCATTTCGACAACTTATGTCTCATCAGTGCAGATAAAACCAAAACATTTGGAAATTCATTAACCGAAAACGTGTAAGGCTGATAGAGAACAAATAACCAAAAAGATCTAAAAAGAAAAGCCAAAATTCAGCTAAGGACAGAGCTATGCATAAGGGAGATACTCCTTAGTTTTAAACAAAATTTTGTAAAATTTAGATATTGCTAGTTTAATCAAATTCGGTTTTTGGGTCAGCATTTCGGGATGAATTGAGTCATTTAAATATAGATTTTACATACCGGAAAAACTTGTTTAAGTTCATTTTACTCAAATAGAACATGAAATACCTGAATTATTTGATTAGACAATTTCATACAAATTAAGCGTAAAAGTGGTGCTTTCTATCCCGAAACATAGATTTAGTCCATGATGTTCAAAAAGAACATGAAAGTAGGTACTTTACATACCCTACACGCCTTACCTTTCAGTAAAAATAAAAATTAACTTAATTGCTAATTACCCAAATATGTATGAAAGTAATAGCAAAACCAAAACAGAGATACATAGCTCTTCTCTCTTCAGTTATCAGCACTACCATACTAGAAGGAGCAGTATCTCTCAAAATGCATTATTGTTTATGACATCACAGTTTGAATACGTAAATATGTTAACAAAGTCACTGTGAAAAAAGAGCTGTTAATTCAACGTGGAAGAAACGGTGTGGCAGAGCTGATAACCTGACTGAATTCTGCTGTGAACCATGTTTCGGAGATTTCAAAATTAGCTTAAGACAGAGCTTTGTACGACTAATATTTTCTTAAGGTTCATAAAATTTTCAATCATAAGATACATAAAATAATTTGTTTTCGGAAGTTTTGGGACTCGGAAGTTCGAGAGATGAAGTATCGAGCAAACGTTTAAAAAATAAAGTAGCGCTATATGGAGTCAAACAGCAGGACTTAGGTATTGGGTGATTGATCTGATGTACCAAATTTGTAGTTACCTTTCATTATCGATGGAGAGGACCTGAACATGCCTTTAGTATTGGACGTCTGGGCTGATGATCCGTTCAATAGCAGAAGCATCGACCAAATATTTATAAAACTACAAAGTACTGCCGTCAAACATCAAAACTAACTATATCAATCAGTGAAACATTACGACGTAGTGAAGTCGAGTAAGAAAGGTTAATTTTACGTTTTGACAAAGCTAAGCTTGTCGCCAAATGAAACAGACAATGTTGAGTCAAACTACAAGGTATGAGCATAACCTTATTGTGAACATAGATTGACAGTGTCGAGCCGCATAAAAATAGAAGTTTAAGAGTTTTCAAATGAAAAGTCATTGTCAACACTCGCAGGTCCATGCACTGCAAATTATAATTAAGTAATTCTAGGTACCCAATACTGTAAATTTGATAATTCCATTTGGTAGTGTCATATACGGATGCCAATGTCCAATGTTGTAATTTTAGAAATTCCATTTGATTTTGTCATATTCAGATGAAAAAGAATATATGCCAAATTAAAAAACCAAGAGAAGATATTTCAATTATATAAATAAATAACAAAATACCAAAGTTACTGTGCGTGTGTGCAAAAGATTCCTCAAGTTTTTATGCAGAGTATTCATTGTGGTTTTATTTTAAAAAGGAAGAGAAAAACATTAATTTATAGTATATGATACGTAGTAATAGTAAAGATTCTCAGTTTAAAAATTATACAGCGTAGTAAATTATTTCCGATTTTAACATTAACATTCGAAGCAAACTTATGATTAGGACTTACTGTTGCAGGTTTTTGTCAAATCAACCCATATTTTTGTCACCGATTGTCTTTTGTAGCCCACAATAACATATGATCTAGCTTGAAGAAATGGCAGTATATAATCCCGATTTTCTGTACAGTTACACATGAATGGTATTATGCTGTTAAAAAGAATAGATGCACAAATAAGGAATATGGACATGGGCAAAATCTAAACATATTCATGGTGATAATTTATGGTAAAATTAAGCAAATAGGCAAACGCTGAAATTGTGGATTTCCCATGTTCTGGTTCTAGGTTCTAGTGCTGTTGAAAAGGAATTAATTTACGAAATGGTCATACAGCTCATTAGAATTTATTGCAGTTGGAGTTAACATATGTGTTATGGTCTCATGTTAATTTACTCCATATCTTTTCGTAAAATACGCAGTAGTTTTATCATGATGGTGATTATTTATCATTTCTAGTAAATTGAAGTAAACAAATAATTTAATATTGAAAAACTTAATACTATTGGTATAATTTAATGCCTTGCAAAATATGTTTTTATCTGTAATATTGAAACATAACCATTTTATGAGTTCCATCACATTCACTGTTCTCCTTAGCTGCTGAATCGAGGTGAGACCGTAAAAAAGGTAACAATGAGATGAGCCATAACAACGTTTAAAATTCCTTAATCAATGCATCAGACAAATGCACTCGATTGTATTGGTTTTATTCGTATGTTTATTATATTAAAGAAAAAACAGGATAGCGATAGAGTGGTTGCGTACTTAAAACCTGTCAACCCTACCAATGGATTTCACTATTGCCAGTACCAAGTCCGGCTATCCTGAATTCCTATAGTGGTTGAAGTTTTTCCTTTGACTTTCATTTGTATTTTTCTTGGACATTCCGTTTTGTATTGAGGCCTGTGATAGAAATTTTCGACCATTATAACTGTTTACTTTTATCTTCTGCTATTTAATGTTTGCAATAATATTGTATATCAAGTTCCAAGTGAAACAAAAATCAATTTATCATCTAAACACTTTGCAATTAGTAGATAGAATTTCTTACAATTATCTGCATTGATAAATTCTTTTTCTGACGAGCACAGTTATGATATTGTGTTCTCTATCAACCTTTAAATATTATTTTGTTTTTTGTGTTGCAAAATATATTGATTGTTTTTGCACTGAGGTCAAATATTGGTTTGAATAGATTGACACCTATAGCTAAAATTTCCTGGTTAAATAACAAAATACCGAAGTTACTATGAATTTTGTTTATGTATTTCGACAACTTATGTCTCTTCAGTGTATGTCAAATCAAAACTTTTGGAAATCCATGAAACGAAATAATTCTAAAAGCTGATAGAGAACTAATTAACTTTAGGATATACAAAACCCAAAATCTTCAAAGGACAGAGCTATGCAGGAGGGAGATACGAAATGAGTAATTGCCTCACAAGATGATATCTTATAAATATATTCCTTAAAATTTAGCATATATTGCAAAAAAGTAAAAAGTTTTCATCATATGAAGAATTTATTTAGATAATTTAAAATGTCAGGAGTGCAACATTTCATGTTTAGATTATCAAATATATGTAGAAATGAAAACAATTTTACAATTTTGTTTTGTTTTCCAGGAATGTCCAGGTCATAAAATTGTTGGCTGTTATTTCTTTGTCCAATACTGTATAAATGTGTCCACTGGAGGCATTTTATTTTATGTCAGGAGTGTAACTTACATTTTAACCTTTCAAGATGTTCATTTAAATTCACAGTATCTTCGGTATTTTGTTATTTAAAGACACATTTTACGTCCTTAATAGCTAAATCTTTTAAATTAGACAAAGGACAAATCAGATGGAAACCACCGGAAAAATTGTTGACCGTAATAGTCCTGACTTGGTACAGGCATTTAAAAAATGTTGGTTTAAACCGGTTTTATGGTGCGAAAACCATCCCCTTCCATTGCAGCAGTGTCCGGGATCAACTCCACAGCATCCACCTTTGACATGTCGTAAGTCAGTGAAATGTTCATCCCAATTCAAAGTTAAATGATGTTGTGAAAGATCTCTTGGATTGCAGATAGGTAAATGTCATTCTCTGACCCAAAGACAAGACTAATTATATTCATGGTACATGTTACTTTTCTAACCCTCAAACAAGACAAAGCAGAAAGTTTGAAAAGCATATATTTATCTCTTTGTACACACAGAAAATCTGTATCACAGACATCATCGACAAAGACAAAACAAAAAAAATTATATAGAAGACAACACAGATAACAAAAGCACCGACAACCCACTATCAACCACAATTGTCCTGATAATTACTTCTTTACTACTGTAAAGAAATACTGGTATTTACCAGATTGAAATGTATAAAAACTTGGAAACTAATAAGACTTGCCAACTGAATTTTACTGTTGTTACGATTTTTTTTTTATTTATCATATTGGCTATAAGGGAAAGGTTTGGGCCCAATAAAACTAGTTTAATCCCGCTGCAGCAGGTTTGCGCCTGTCCTAAGTCAGGAAATTTATTAAGCCTTTGTGTGTCTTGTCTATTTTTTAGTTAGTTCACTTTATGTCTATGGGAGTCTAGGATGATGTTTAATTCGCTGAACTTAATAACTCTTTATTTAGGTGCAAACTCCGACCTTCCATTGGGTGTGGGGTTTCCTCACCGTTCATTCAAGATCTTATGGTGGCTTTGAGTTGTTATTACTCCTCTTTGGGTCGTTGTCTCTTAGACACATTCCCCGTTTCCCTTCTTTATCCTATTATTTCACGTTTGCATATCTGTGACTTTGGTAGGTTTCTTGGGATCAAGTTTTGGACGTTTCTCGCCAGTGCTTATCTTTGGTTGGTTTCCTAGCATGTTTCTGTTGTTTTTGACTTTTTATGCTTTACAACTAGTGGAGTGTGGTTGTGTTTTCTATATTTTGCCACGTGTTTGATGAGAAGCTTTTTGTCAAAATATGCATAGAGTGCATTACATTCATTCTCATAGAATGATGTTAGTGATGTTTCAGTTATTTCCATTATCATTTGACGTGTAAGTGATTGAAAAAAAATCTTGTTTACAGTTATTATACAAAATCAACATCAATCGAACTTTCAAATACATCAGCAAAAGATTTCCGAGGCAAGAGGGCAGAAAAGGGAAAAATGAAAAAAAAAGACAGAAATTCAGTTCTAACAAAAATGTACAAGAACACAAATCTATACAACTAGCAGTGTAAACCCCACAAAAACTTGATGCATCAACTGATGCTGCGGACGTGTATGACTGACCTGTTAACCGGTAGGAGTAGTCAGAAATCAACCTCAAATAAGTTGGTGAAAGATCTGTGAAGTAGCTGATTGGTAAATTGTTTGACCCTTATAAAAACCAATTTAAATTTTATGGCATAAATGTTCTCTTTCTCTGAAATACTAGTAATATATTCCTTGACAGTTTTTTTTTTTTTTTATAAATTTTTACGAATAAAGCCTGAATCATCCGAAATCGTATTAATAAATGCATGGAATCTGATCAGAGAAAGATGCAAGTATGACAGCGAATATTTTTCTAGTGTAAATAGAAAACAATCTTATTTAGCAAAAATAAATGTTTCAAGCTTTCAATCTTCAATATGAAAAAGAAAGGAAATGGGGTAAATGTCAAGGAGACAGCATCCCATATCCAGGTTAAGACGACCAAAATCAAAGCATCTAGGGGTCATCGTACGGTCTTTAACACAGTGAGGAACCTCACACCATATAGCAAGCCCTAAATAGCCCCAAAAAGGTAAAAAATGAATAAATCAATGGAAACAAAACACATCCAATAACACAAATATGAAGAAACTAAAATTTTATAAGAAGACAAGGAACCTCACACCATATAGCAAGCCCTAAATGGCCCAAAAAAGGTAAAAAAATTGAATAAAGAAATGGAAACAAACCACATCCAATAACACAAATATCAAAAAACTAAAATTTCATAAGACGACAAGGACAAGCCAATGACCAACATATTCCTGACTTGGGACTGGCGCAAAAATTGCGGTGGGGATAAACTCGTTTCCTTGGATCCAAACCCTCCCCCATGTGTGGTGAGTGGCTAAAAAATAAATACACAGAAAGACTCACAGTAAAAATCAAACTAGAAAAAAGTCCAACTTATCAAGACGAGTACCCTTACAATGAAGTACATAAAACATGAAGACAATACACATAGGTACTGTCCGGACAAATGCTCAGAGTTATTGACAGCTAGCTTAGGACATAATTACCGTTGACTATGATATCAAGCCTTCTTACATATAAACTTCAATTGAAATACTTCTAAATAGATCTGGTAACACAACATCATCAATTATAAAAGAGGAACATGATATTGTGCAATGCCAAATATTGCCAATATGAAAAATTGTTTTAATTTAGTTATGGTGTAAAGCATTTAGGAGATGATCAATATTTTTGCCAACAAAAACTATAAGTAAAGATTAAACAACAATGCTGTATTTATATCCTTTATGAATAAGTTTGTTCAACGGATTAATAAGTTTGGAAGGACAATTTTTGAATTCATGCGAATGTTCAAATTTGGTTGGTGAAAATTGTATATTGTATCCTATTTTAACTCAATTTGCATTCAAAAGTTGAAATTAAATTGTAAAAAATAACAAAAATGGAAGACAAGAAAAAAACATGCAAATATTTTATATCTGCACAATTTATCTCTTAAATAAAAGTAAACAAATCATATTAGTTCAACAAAAATCGATATATGATACACAATTGGTTAAGTTTTATACCCTACTGCCAGATATTTACGTAAAAATGACAGAATTCAATACTTGGATTTTTTTGTTATAAAAAGTATCAAAATAAAAGTCACAGTCCCATGACATTTGTTGTAATTTCGAAATGTTATTCTGATTACCTGTTTTTAGTGCCCACTTCTCACTGTTTTATTAGGCAAGTTTTTTACATTCGATTTGATGAGTGTCCTGTGGTTGTCTACATGTTGAATCTTTCCACTAGCTTAGGGCACTAGTGCTTTTGTTGGACAACAGATGAAAGTGATTTTAAGAGTCTTTTACAAGTAAATTTTATGTTGGTTGGCACGATCTCGCAACTATGGATTAAATAAGACATGGATGTTCCACTGTTCGACAATTAGCATTAAATCCGCTCAAACGGTGCTGGGGCCGTCTATAACTGACTATGAGGCTTCATGGTGACTTCAAGATGAAGAACAACAATTACAGGGGTGTTCCATTGCTTGGTTTTACCATGTATTTATAGAGACTTTGTCTGATGTGCATTTACTCCATATCCTTTCATTTTTGATCTGTAATATATCTTCACTTGAGCCCAAAATTAAACACTTTCTATCACGAAACTTGAATTAGCCGTCAAATTACCTTCAATTTTTGAAATATGAGGAATCGGTGAAAGCAAACCCCATTGAAGAAATGCGTATTCATATGTTTATTGTTGCATTTTTTTTCAATCATACGAACCGATGCAGTTTTCTGTTAGTCATAATAACATCTTTTACTGGTTTCAATTTGTGTAGTTTTAGGCACAATTATCTTCATCTGTATTTTGTTTTTTTCTTCGAAGAGTAACAAACATTTTTTCTACCATTTATACATATATTGTTTCTTTACTCACGAAATTTTGACTGCCAAATTATGACAGCTGATAAAAAAGTCAATATTCAAAATCCCATCTTAAAATGCTATTTCTTTGAAACATAAATCCTAGCTGAAATTGCTTGATTCCCTTGACCGAATACATTCACTGACTATTCATATAGATAGGCGAACCTTGCCACAGTGAAAATGGCATAAATACAATACGTGATATAAAAGGTGCAAAATTAGTCTATTGTCTAATAAAAGACATATCTTGTCGTTTTATGCACTAGCAACATACATAACATTTCAACAATTCGAAACTTTATGAAAGTTGGGCTTCGATTATTCAGATGTTAAGTCTTCTCTTTCTTCTTGGAGTGTATTTAGTCACCTACTTTTTTTTAAAAATCAATATGTCCTTCATATTTCTTTATCTTCCCATACGTATTTTTATTTGTTCCATTCATTGATTTCAAGCAGAAACTAAAATATTCAATAGAAAATAAAACTGTGTTGAAAGACGAAAGTACTTACAGCCGACTGAGTGACTTTAAGCTTCCAAATAATTTCGTGTCCAGGCTTGACAAAGGGTTGTCGAAAAAATGTCTAAAATATATGTTTAACATATGACAACTTGAAATAGAAAGAGACAAACATAACTAATTAGAAAACCATGTAAATGTATAAAATGTTCCATGGCAACTAAATAGATAAAATTGATGATATAAAGATCCAACGTTGTTTACATGTTGAAAAATGCACAATTGACTGTACACGATAATCCATCATCGAAGAGCGTGTTTGTGCTGTTATGGTGAAGTCGTTCATTTTCTCTGAAAACGATGTTTCTTTGTTTTGAAAATTATGAAGGATTATTGTCTTATTTCTTATAACAAAAAGTACCGCAATGCATATATAATCAACAATGAAAGGATATGGAGTCAATGCACATGAGACAAAGTCTCTAAAAATACATGATAAAAGCAAGCAATGGAACAATTGTTGTTCTTCATCTTGAATCACAATGCGGCCTTAAACAGTGAGCTATGCTCATACTTCAAAGTAAGTTCACGACGACCCCTTGCCCCGGTTTGAGCGGATTTTTTTTGCTAAATGTCGAGCAACGTCACAGCCTATCTTCCTTTTTGTTCATGGATGTTGGATTGTCAACAGACAAAAAATTAACTTGCAAAGTGATCTTATAAATGCTATCATCTGTTGCCCGACAAAAAGACTCACTATGCAAATTCAAAAATGAAATCAAAGAGGAAACCGCATAACACGATACACACTGAATATACAGTGCGAACAGTATTTCCCGAACTTCCAGTCACTCTGACAGGCATATTCCTGATGTTATTTTTACAAATGCGCCAAAATGATGACAAAACCATTCTTCGTTATCCTTTCATGAATATTAATTGGCGTTTCCACTATTAGTTCGGTTACTGTTAGCGAATTATTTTGTGCAAGCTACTTTTTTTTTATTTATTTTGAAAACAATATCGCCAAATAAATCCGCAATTAAGTTTCGCCGATAAAGTTGTCGCAAACATCAGTTGATTTACAATAACATTCATATATTAGTATTTATCCTGATTTCAGGGTATATCTCGCAATTTGATTGGCTGATATTGTCCAAATAAATTTCCATATTAGGTCAATTCGGATTACCTCCCCTTATGACATTGACCAAATAAAAAAAAATATTTGTTTCGGATTACGTCCCTTTGTTTTTGTTACATGGCGACTGCAATGTTTACTTGTCACTTGCAAACTTTGTAAGGAAAAGTTACATTTAAACTGTAAACCATAGTAATTACCGCCGTTCTCCTAAACGGTGGAGAATTTTATATGTTTGAAGGATGGGAAAGTTCCAGGCATTTCTCTTCCCTACGCTGTTTGTTGCACGGAGAATTTGCAGGACAATGACACGATGCTTATTTTGAAATTTGCCATGATTTAACATAATTCCTGGGTTTGTACGTTCTGCTCATGATAAATTTACATGCGTGTGCCATTTAGATAAAACCAGGCGCAAACTGTAAAATCCGTCTTGGACAATTCAACCAAGGACAAGAATTTTGAGAATGAGAGTCAAAATATTGTTTTATTATTTCACTTTTTGTGTGTTGCTACAATTAAAATAGCGCTTATGCCTCAAAGTGAAATAGTCGAACATGAATTGTCGTCTTAGAAAGAATATAGCTGCTCCAGTTTGCTCTACTGCTCTACTAATTTGTAACCTGTTGTTACTTGTAAGTTAGACTAAAAATAAGTAAGGCTATATTTGTAC
>MJUU01018984.1:31974-48538 GCA_002080025.1 Modiolus philippinarum
CAGGTGTCACTCACTTCTGACGGCAGTGTATAATTATATACAGGGGTCACTCACTTCTGACGACAGTGTATAATTATATACAGGTGTCACTCACTTCTGACGGCAGTGTATAATTATATGCAGGTGTCACTCACTTTTGGCGGCAGTGTATAATTATATACAGGTGTCTCTCACTTCTGACGGCAGTGTTAAATTCTATACAGGTGTCTCTCACTTCTGACGGCAGTGTTTAATTATATGCAGGTGTCACTCACTTGTGACGGCAGTGTATAATTATATACAGGGGTCACTCACTTCTGACGACAGTGTATAATTATAAACAGGTGTCACTCCCTTCTGACGGTAGTGTTTAATTATATGCAGGTGTCGCTCACTTTTGACGACAGTGTATAATTATATACAGGTGTCACTCACTTCTGATGGCAGTGTATAATTATATACAGGTTACACTCACTTCTGACGGTAGTGTTTAATTACATAAAGGTGTCACTCCCTTCTGACGGTAGTGTATAATTATATACAGGGGTCACTCACTTCTAACGACAGTGTATAATTATATACAGGTGTCACTCACTTCTGAGGGCAGTGTTGAATTATTTGCAGGTGTCACTCACTTCTGACGGCAGTGTATAATTATATACTGGTGTCACGCACTTTTGATGGCAGTGTATAATCATTTACAGGTGTCACTCACTTCTGACGACAGTGTTTACTTATATGCAGGTGTCACTCACTTCTGACGGCAGTGTTTACTTATATGCAGGTGTCACTCACTTCTTACAGCAGTGGTCACTTATATTCAGGTGTCACTCACTTCTGAGGGCAGTGTTTACTTATATATACAGGTGTCACTCACTTCTGACAGCAGTGTATGATTATATAGAGGTGTCACTCACTTCTGACGGCAGTGATTACTTATATGCAGGTACCACTCACTTCTGACGGCAGTGTCTAATTATATACAAGTGTCACTCACTTCTGACGGCAGTGTATACTTATATGCAGGTGTTACTCACTTCTGATTGCAGTGTTTACTTATATGCAGGTGTTACCCACTTCTGACAGCAGTGTTTACTTATATGCAGGTGTCACTCACTTCTGACGGCAGTGTTTACTTATGTACAGGTGTCACTCACTTCTAACGGCAGTGTATACTTATATACAGGTGTCACTCACTTCTGACTTCAGTGTAGTATTATATACAGGTGTCACTCACTTCTGAAGGCAGTTTATACTTATATGCAGGTGTTACTTACTTTGACAAAAAATTATAATTATATTCCATTTTAACAGACTTTTGACGACAACGTATAATTAGATACAGGTGTCACTCACTGTCGAAGACAATGCATTATAATAAACAAGCGATATCAATCCTGACGACAATGTATACTAATATACAGGCGCAACTTACTTCCAACGAATATTTCGCTCCCTTCTCCGACAACAATTCATAATTATATACAAGTGTCACTCACTAAGGAAGACAATGTATAATTGAATGATTATACACAGGTGACATTCACTTCTACGATGAGACATAATAATACACAGGTGATATATAGTATCTATCCTTTCAATTCGTTGGTTATCATAGTTCTACTTTCGAAAGGGTTAAACTTTAAAAGTTCGAGCTTTAGCGAGACGTTTTATGTTTAACTCTGTTTGACTCTCGAGACAGCAAAACTATGATAATCAACGACTTGTAAATGATAAATTTTACTTCTCTAATTCTGAAACTACTGGCATTTTCATCTGTTTTAGTTTCTACCCCTTTGTCGGTCTCTACAATCATACTGTGACGTCACTGGAGATACAATTTAAATTGTATGGAAATAGAAACAAATCGTTCAAATGTTATTCAAGATAAATAAACAATACAATTCAAATCAATATTTCATTAAAGTCTCATTTCTCATAATTATATATACTATACATGTACAATATAAAACATATAAAACAATACACATAAAGACATAAAAATGAGAGCCATTCTATACAGAATTATAAGAGACTATATAACCTCAATTAAAAAAAATTAAATTTGACATTTTAAATTCATTATTTACAAAATGAGAAGTTTTTGTGAACATTTAAAATCATATAGCAGGCTCTGGCACATGCTTTTGAAACATTTTCATTAGTGAATAAAAAGGCTTGTTTCTATTCGTAATTAAAATTCTTAAAATCATTGTCATAAAATTCAGCTTCTGTAAATAAAACTTCTCTGACTTCTTTATAAAGTGGACAGTGCAGTTAAACATGGGCTTCATCTTCAATAAAAGTTTTACACAATTGACAATTTCCGTCTAGTAATTTTAAATTTTCAAATCTTCCTGTCTCTATTCGCAGTGGCGCGGTACCACATCTAAATTTAGCCACAGAGCTTCTGTGTTCAAAAGGTAATGTTATTCTACAATAAGACTCAGTTTCAAATCTATTTTTTGAATAATCTATACGTTATCAGTTTATTCCCCCCCTCGCCCAGATATAGATTGATCTGATAACAAACGATTTTTCCATTCAGTAATAAACTGAAGTGATAATTTAATAGACACACGGTCTAAAATATAATGAGTGTCAACATATTCGGTGATATTGCAGAAGTAACTGAGATTTAGGTCGCAATAGGTCCTTTTTATGTAAAAAGTCCAGTTTTTCACACATTTATGCTTTGTGCTTAACTGATCTGCCCAAATAAAACTTTTCTGTAAAGACGATTTGAGCTTATATAGTTGAGCCTGCACCATAAACGAGGTACACATTTCCACTGTTTGTGAATAAAGGGAAACCATCCCATATACCCCAGCGCTGCATCGTTTGGCGCATATTTACCCATCCCTTAAAAGAACATCTCTGCTCTATAGTGTATGCTAATAATACAGGAATATTTTTAACATCCCATATACCAGCATAATATTCTATTACTGAATATACTAAGTTTTCCTACAATTTATTGAAAACTCCGTACTGGACACCACCCATAATTTTACATTTAGCTATAACCAGTCCTACGGCCTGATTAGCCGACTGAGCAACAGCTTTGACAGTGACATGTAATCTAGAAACTCGTTCAGCACTAGTCTTAGATATGTATAACTGCACGAATAATTTACAATACGACCTAAACACTTATACTGGAACTCTGATACTTGGTGTCCTAAAATTTATAATATTACTTTTAATTAAGTTAATGCTTATACAATTATCAGAACACCATAAAGATTAAGCATTAAGGAGTGTTTGTAAGTCATTTTCATCCTCTGCTAAAATAACAACATCATCCGCATAAAGTCAAATGCAAACCTTTTCACCATTAATGTCAATACCACAGTGATACGAGTTCAAGAATGACACCAAATCATTGATATATAAATTAAATAAAATGGTTGGTAAAGGACAACCCTGTTTCAAGCCACTATTTACACCAAACCAATCTGTGAGATGTCCATTTACCCTAACAGAGCACAAAACATTATCATACAGAGACTTGATAGCATTACAAAAATATTTGAAATACCCAAAGTGGTCAACTTTGACCACAAAATGTCTCTGTTAATAGTATCGTAAACCTTTTTAAAATCGATAAAAGTCGCAAATGTAGATTCACGTAATTACTCTCTTACTTCAACAATATTAGTTAATGTAGACAGTTGATCAATTGTACTTTTACTATGACAAAACCCATTTTGCTCAGCAGACAATAAACTATTATCATCAATCCACTCCAACAACCTTTACTTATACATAGGTTACACTCACTTCTACGACAATACAAAATTATAACAGGTGACATTCACTTGTACGTCAATTCAAAATTATAAACAGTGACACTCACTACATAATACATAGGTTACATTCACAACTACTACAATACATAATTATACACAGGTGATATTCACTTCCACGACAATACATAATTATGCACAGGTGACAATCACTTCTACGACAATACATTATTATTAACAGATACATTTACTTCTACGACAAAACATTATTATACACAGGTGATATTCATTTCTACTACAACACATAATTATACACAGGTGATAATCACTTCCACGACAATATATAATTATAAACGGGTGATATTCACTTCTACGACAATACATAATTATACACAGGTGATATTCACTTCTACGACAATACATAATTATACACAGGTGATATTCACTTCTACGACAATACAAAATATAATTATACACAGGGGATATTCACTTCTACGACAATACAATACATAATTATATACAGGTGATATTCACTTCTACGAAAATGCATAATTATACATATGTGATATTTACCTATACGACAATACATAATTATTCACAGGTGATATTCACTTCTACGACAATACATAATTATACACAAGTGATATTCACTTATACGACAATACATAATTATACACAGGCGATATTCACTTTAACGACAATACAATACATAATTATATACAGGTGATATTCACTTCTACGACAATACATAATTATATACAGGCGATATTCACTTCTACGACAATACATAATTATATACAGGTGATATTCACTTATACGACAATACATAATTATTAAGATACATTCACTTCTACGACAATACATCATTATACACAGGTGATATTCACTTCTACTACAATACATAATTATATACAGGCGATATATACTTCCACGACGATACATAATTATACACATGTGATATTCACTTATACGACTATACATCATTGTCACCATATTTTCAGAGAACACTCATGGAATATTTTGACACTTTACATGTTTTTTTTCGTATTTTGAAATGATATAATCCATGGTATAGTTCATAAACGTCATTTTTAACTTTATTAGATCATAAGACAGTATTTCATTTGCTTTTGATGTTATTTTAGGAATGAATTGAAATTCATTGTCTTCCTCTGAGTGTTATTTTTCAAATGGTAAAATGATTAATAACCAAGCTACATTTCTTTAATAATCACCTCCATTGTATAAGTTAAAGTTTTCTATAGGGTCTGTAACACGAATAATCCAGTCGTCTTATTCCACCCACTACGATCGCTACATTAATGCCTTAATGCAAACAAGATGAAAACGCGTCAATCGGATGTTGATTACCGCTATGAATTGTGGGAATAAAATCGTCTGAATGTTTGATTTTAAATGATTTTTCACTAATTAATTTTAGTTGTTATAAATAAGTAAGATACAAAGTAATCAAAGGATAAGATACTGGACAGAAAATGTATTTACAAAGGAAAAGATAAAACGAGAGTTTTTGATTTCACATATACATGTAGCTAGGTTGTGAAAAATTATTTAATTAACAAGCTTTGTTAGCATGTCACCAATTAACAAATCTATCGAATGACACTTCTTTAAGTGAATTAACAATTTATCAAAATTTGTTTGAAGAGGTCATAATAAAGACATATCACTGATGAAGGGATATATTAAAGATCATTAAAATATATCAAACTCTTTTGATAAAATTGCATTTTCCATTATATTTTCAAAGAAACTTTTTCGTGAAAAAATTTTGATCTATTATTGTATTTATGGATTTAGAACCACATTTACGTTCTTTAGTTTATGAATGACCAATAAGCGGAGAGAATCGGAGATGGAAAGGGCTTGAATTATTCGAGTTGTAGGGACTGTAAGTCTCGTCAAATCTTGAAACTTCCGGGCACATAAGTTGTACCCGGTAGTTGCATTTTTAACAAAATATATTACATTTCAAAGAAAACCTTCGAACGTCATAATCCTTAATCTTGGTATATGATCAAGAGAGAAATCTATAAAGATAGACCTTACAAATGCTGTGGCCGCTGATTGTGCAACAGAGCCAAGCTCAAACGACACAATTGAGATATTTGTTTAATGTTGTCAAGTTTTGCTGGCAAATTTGGTCACAAGTTGTTTTGTTTATTTAATATATAACAAAATGTAGGAATGGGTAGCTGCAAAATGATAAATATATACACATATTGATGAATAACATCTTTCGGGAAACTGGCATTGGAAAATTCTGTATGGTCTAGACCTTGAATCATACCCATACATTTACAGTACCAACACACCGAGCAGTCTCCAGTCTCGATACAAACTCTTAACCATGGAACACATCTTTTTTTATTTATTTGCTTGTGTGCTTTCGCTCTTTTTGTCTTATAAACAAGTTTCTGAAATAAAGTTTTAATGTATCACATTGACATTCAGGGAACATTTCGGAATACCACTAGGACATAGTGGTTTGAGGGATATTTAGGTCATGCAAGCAGGATGTTCTTAAGGGAGTATGAGCATCAGATTTCAGAATTATTCGATATCCTCTGGGTTTATCCACTCAAACAGGGTTAATTTTTTTTGCACATGGATCATATTTTCTTGGTCATGGGTCACTTAAAAATGCATAAAACAGACGATATGCATAATTTTACCAACTTCAAATTATATTTTCATATATTTTAAGTCATATAAACAGCTAATGGAAAATGGAGGAAAACTCTAAGAGAAATTTTTCCCGCCAAAATATTGAAGTCTGATATCTAAAAAAATTCTTCATGGATTTTCAAAATTTTTTGCTCATATTGTTCTATTAGCAAAGTTCTCCAAAACAAAAGGTCAAAATTTTAATTCTTGTTACAAAATTTCTGACACTCATACTCCCTTAACCAGTATTATCTGTCTTGCAATGTTTATCTTCAATTTTTTTACAAACAAGTACTGTTTTCTTTCCGATGTGCAGTCCACGGCAACGAAGAGCTCCAGATCTTAATAAACATGTTAAATCTCACAGTGATACACCAAAATATAAATGTCAAATTTGTGGTCCATATCCCTTCATTGCTTACTAAAAAGAATGTTTTCTGGGTCAAATGACATCTCACACAAATGCTTGTGTGGAAAGTCTTATCGCCATTTAACGAAGCTATGCAGAAACAAAAGATAAATTGAATTCAGAAGTGAAAAAATGAGGGACTTCTACAAAATCAGAGAACTGCACCTGCATTCGCATAACTTAAGTTTACTATATCATTATAATTTATGGAGAAAGTATGCAGCAACGTAATTATTTTTTTTAAATTTCCTAATTGTCATTGAATTTTGGAATTACAAAATATGTCAAATTCGTCAACAAATTTCTATTAAAAGAATTGATTGGTAAAAACGTCGAAATAGAGTTTTAGTCTTTAAAAATTGGTTTAAATATTTTTATGCAAGTCTTTCTGCACGTCAGTCATGTTTTAGTAGGAAATATAAACCAAAGAGTTTGTAATTTGACTTTATGTGTTCGAACTATTTAGACAAAATGTATTTTTTTAAAGATTACAATGAAATATTGGTCACCGAGTTAGTCAATGCCCATCTTTGAAGTAGATAGTAATTTCACTTCATTACAAAGAGCCTTTTTCTATTGGGCCCTACATTATCGAGTTTTTGCTCTCTGAAAATGGTTGCCTTCATGTTCCTACCATGTAGTCTCTTCCAATGAAAAAAATAGGATCATTATGAAATGTTTTAGCAAGGTTTTACAAATCTATTTTCCAAAAGAAATTCCAGCGAAAAAAAAAACATTCAGCATTCATTCAAGAATAACAAAATACCGAAGTTACTTTGAATTTAGTTTCTGTATATTGCCCTTTCAACTACTTATGTCTCAAATCAAAAGAGTTGGATATCCATAGACCGAAATATGTGTAAAAAGTTGATATAGAACAAATTATCAATATGATCTATACTGAAAAATATTTTCATAAGAAAAAAATTGGACTCGGCGACACCATTTGTTCTGCTTTTAACTCTGTATCCTGGAACGTGAGAAGATACATAACTTCGGTTTCATATCTTAGTCACATAAAATCGAAGTGGGTTGGCGTTTTACAATTATAAAAATCTCCTTTTTGAAATTCATTTGTATTAATCAGTCGTCTTACATGAAATTAATAATAGGTACGTTAGCAGATATGCAATGATCTTGATCATTGGCTATTTTAGTCTTATCAGATCTTGACAAGCTAAACAGAATTTTGTTAAGATTGTATAAGATATCATTCATATTTTAAGATAATCGCTTTCAAGAACAATCAAGTTTATCAAGATCAAACAAAAGAACTATGTTTAAGGGCCATCAAGATGTTTTAAGTTTATTTTGATCGAACAAGAACAAATCTAGATTTTGCTTGATTTTAACAAACTTAACACATATTTATCGTTCTTGACTGCAATTAATATGTGGATCTCACTTCATTTTTAATTATCTTAACACGTCTGGGTCGTCCTTAAAATCTTACACTCTCTTAACAAAATTGTGTTAAGCCTGTGAAGATCGTGATTAGATCAAAATGGCCTAACAAATCATATATCTTCTGGTGACCATTTGTTGTACATTTGAAACAAACATTACAGGTCATCTGATTCTGCTCTTCATGATCATGATCATGATGATGATGGCCTACGCATCTAGTTTATTCACTGTTCCACGTTTAGTATGAAAATGTTGTAAACAGGCATAGAAATAAAATATAGTCAACGAGAGGCTCACATGAGCCTGTATCGTTTGCCTAGCTACTGGTTTTATTCAAGGAATATTATCAAAGACAGAGCAACTGTGCAATATGAATAGTAGAGGAGCATCAATATTACCGTTTCCGGCTATTATGTTTTCCTATACAGTACAATGTTAAACTCAGATCCCCAGTAGCAGCCATCTTGGTTTTCTGATTGATAGTAGGTGAGCTAAAGATCATAACCTTTAACAAGGGAACATCGTAGAACCATTGTAACTTAGTGCGTAGCAGTTTTATATATTAATATTTGGTGAATTATTGTCGCATAGGGTCCTATGTAAAACTTCTTCACTGGTTGTCATCTTGGATACGGTATTAAAACAAATCTCAAACTTTGCAGGTGACTACCAAAGCAATATAATGTTAGAATTTAAACAAAGTTTTTTAAGCAGTTTCAGAAAATAATATATTTGATAAAAACTTAACACCAACGGACGACGACGACGACACTCAAGACTCCATGTGATGACAATAGCTTAAATTATCAAATCTAAATTCAGTTGGTGAAAATGTTTTTTATTCATTTCTGTTATTAAACACTTTCATTTAAAGCTTTTGCAATACAATTTCAACTTTTCTTTTACTATTTAAACGGTGAGGATTAAACAAATATTCAAAAATGAATTCATAGTAATCTTTTTTATGAAAATAATTAATTATTATCAAGTGATTTAAATCTCAAAATCTTACGATTTCACTGCAGAAATTGTGTTTACATTATCATTGTGTTGTTTTCATTGCTGAAAGAAAGAATTAAACAAAATAAATGTTTAGGTGGAAACATTTCAGAACTTGTACACATAGACTTCCAAAATTTAGTTTGACTTGAAGCATAAAGATGCAAATCTAAATTGTATTAACACTTATTTGCTTATAAAATAAGAATGGTTACAAAATATAACTATTTGGCAAAAAAATGTAAATTACAAAATAATTTGCTAGATTTTTACAATTGAATAGATTAAACGAAAAACTTTTCCTTATCTTCTCTAATGAACAAATAAAGGGATATGGAGTAAATGTACATGGGACAAAATACCTATAAATACATGGTAAGATTAAGCAAATGGAACAACGCTTTTATTGTTGTTCTAATAGAAAGAAAGAAGGGGAACGGGGAATGTCGACTTTCAGAAAACTGAACAATACTGAACAGCCAAAAATATCCTTCACAAATGCACGGAATACTGAACAAGGCAAATTTTGGAACACGTGAAAAATGAAATGTTCACTAAGATTAAGTATCCAAAGGGTATTATACTTTACTTTATTAATCTAACAAAAGTGCTCGTTTCCATTCATGATATTCTGTTGTTGTTAGATTACCAACCTTTTTCGGTCAAGATGAATCTGAACTTGCTCTATGTTGTTTCAAAAAAACAAACATTGCATCAGATAGTGCATTGACCTCTTTAATCTTACATGGTAACTTTCGAAAAAAAAGTTCCGCCGATCATGCTGCTGAAAGCCCTCACATTATAAGCCCCGCCATGACAAAGTTCATATAACTCTGTCTTTGCATCCATATTTGCTAATAAAGCTTTCTAAAAATCGGACAGGCCATCTTCCAATATACCAATATACAGCGATGAAAAGGATAAAAAATCCACATAGCTGAGCAAACGTGTTCTAAGATCTTTTCTCATAATATGTCTGTCTTAAGTAGGTATGCCAGGCTCTTATTCAGCCTTCCTTCATATTATTATATCGTAACATAAATTTGGCAAAGATCCGCTTCCGTTTATCGTAATGTTGTTCCTCAAAAAATAAATGACAGTATTATTAACTGAAATTGGATCAACAATTTTCTGGACCAAAACTCTGTTTTTTTAGAAAGCAAACTCCATCCAAGGTCAATTTGTGAGACCCTTTATACCACCTCTCCAGACTTTTGTTCTGGTTCTCTTAATTAAATGAGTCGAATCAATGCATGTGTGTTTCTTTTATCGTGGTATTCAGGTTTACAGTACCAATCATATTATTATTATGTCCCATTAATACTGGTGATATATAATATTTTTGGTCGAAAGTTTCTTTAGGCCATGCATTGCGAGTTCGGATAAAGGTTTTACTGGTTTTGTTTTTTCCTTCTTTGTTCGTCCCTATAAAACATTGTCTGCGCTAAGATCCAAGGGAAAAGCTAATTCTGACTCAATGATTTTATAATATTACAAGTCAAGATAACAGTAAACACCTGCAATTATATTTTTGAGATACCTCACAAAAATTACGCAAATCAACGTCCAGAAATCTTCTAAATTTTCTTTTTGGGACCGACCATTTAACTTGAGGGGGGGGGGGGGGGGCNTTGGACCTGATTTTATGCGGAAAAAAATATTTTGGCTGCCAAAATGATGAAAAAAAAATTTGTGAAGAAGGCTTTCTGCCCAAATAAATAATGTTAATTTTGGAAAAAAATATTTTGTTGATACACATGAAAAAAAAAAAAAAAAATTCTGTCCAGAAAAAAAAAAACATAACCCCCCTCCCCCTTCAGGTTAAATGGTCGGTCCCTCAGAAACAAAAAAATCTGTCAATTCACATAGTTCAAATGTATTCCATTAATCCTCCGTCGTTTTTCAATAAGTCATTCAGATATTTCATTTCTTCGAGATCAAGATGCAGCATAGTCTTAGTCGGATGTCTGACCGTTTCGCTAGGCATGTCTTCTCTGTTCAGATTAAGTTTATTGGGATTCGTCTTTCTTCAATTCCTGATTGTTTTGACAACGACAATTCTCTAATTCATCAACCCATTTATCCTCCGAATCTTTTGATGCAAATTCCTCCACTTTAAAATCGCCTTCTGTTGAAGCTAATGACAGAATCCTCTGGTCTAATCCACTGACATCTTTCACTTAATCTGGATTAACATTTACTGACTTAGTGTGTTGGATTCACTTCCTGAAAAGACGACTTTGAGGGAGCAATCAAGGTCAAAATGTATCCCAATTACTTAAAAGAGTCACCTCAACAACTTTGCTTGACACAGATTTGACAATCTTATCAGCGCAAATAACTTATTTATATAAATTTTTGATTTCTGAAATGAATTCACATTTTGTTTTCCGCTTTTATTTGTCTTTTTCCTGTGTCCTTCTATAACGTAAAGGAATTAACATTATTTCTTGTAACAATGGTATGCCTGTGCATCCAAAGATTGATAGGGTAAATGTACCGCCTTGTTATGGCAGTATCTATGAATTTCTTCTACTATATATCGAAGGGTTTCGGTTGATAAACTGCATCCACGGGAAACCAAGAAACAGGAATATATATTCCAAATACGGTGGTAATCTGCCACAAGGAAGACCATTGCTTGGCTAGCTATTTCTCGTCCAATTTCTTAGTGTGTGTTTGATATGACTTGAAGTTCTTCAAGAAGATTTTTTCAAGTCTATACTTTCTTGTTCCTTTATACAAAGCCTATTTCACCGCCGTCGGAAATCAATGCGTGTTCAAAATTTCAATCTCTTTACTCCTTTGCATGACGTTCTCTCATTTTTTTCTGATCATCGTTAAACTTTGTTGGCTTTTTAGCATTTTTATTTCCGTAGAGAGATATTGCAATATTCGTTGCATCACTGAATAATTTTTTTATATAGGCATCAAGCACAAAAGTGACCTCCTTTGTCCAACTAATATACAAAAGATTGTCCAAACCAGGATCATCAATTTCGCTCAATCACTGGAGAAGGTAACGAGGGGAGAAATTTGTATGAATATTGTGCACAGGGCATTTAATTTCAACCTTTGAAGACTCAAGTATGTGGTTTTCCAATCTGGTATAACGACCATAAACGTTGATTTATTTCCCACAGCTATAGTTACACACCCCCTTCATAAAACTTTCACTTTGGATACAAAACAGGTAATATTGTAAAATCTATCGTTGCAACTGCGTTTATTTCGTTGTCAGTTCAGTGTTGCACGCCAAATTAAACAGTTTTACTTGGTTCTCTTTCTTCTACAAATTACTCTATCAAACTGATGCGTCGTTGAGCCCAATACAACCAACCACATCATTTAGATCATTTAGCTATTTGCTCTCTACCACGTTTTTCGGTGTATGGATCCAACAAAACCTAGTAACATCTCCGAAATTTGTTGCAAGCCCTTGTTCGAACTTTTTCTCATCAAAAAGCAAACATACAGACTTTTGGTGTAAAGTATTCCCTAGCGTATCTATAATATCATAAATAATGTCAGGCTTTCGTTCACCGTTAACAGTGTATGGTTCAAAGTAAAGTAGCATATTTTCTCTTGGGACTTCAAAAATGATTTCTGATAAAGTAAGTGAGAACCGAACCGTCAGTCTGAAACGAACAATCCAAGGACAATGGCAACGTCGGAAAAACGAAGAAACGAAGCCATAACATGAGCACGGCACAGAAAAGAAAATGAAGACACGCGCATATACAACAATGAACAACACGGACCCAATAAAAACCATGGGTGATATCAGGTGCACCGGTAGAGTAGCATCCCCTGATTCTTATAAGACACCCGCCGTGTTAAACATGTCAACTCCGGTAGTAAAGTTAAATCCGGTAGATGAAAATAAACTTTAGCGGCAAAGAGAAAGATCAGTTGTCATCTGGGAAAAGATATCTCATAGCGGTCCACAAGATCGTAATGTCGACCGTAAAACTTCTGTAGTGATGACCTCAAGTTATGGGCAACATACCCTTGCTTAAGTAGCCTATTTGTAAGCAACCAAGCTCTATCAAGGTAGTCACTCTATCGACCACAGGCCCTTGAGTAGCGAATGAGTTGGGTGATGTAAACTCCGTATGCTGGTGCTTTTGGAAGGTTACTTCAAAGAAAGGGGAAGTTGACTATTGGAAAAGTGAAGTCATCGCGTTTGTCATATAGCCTAGTTTGTAGTGTACCTCTTTTGTCAATTTCAAGATGAAGTTCAAGGAACGAGGCTGATGTGGAAGTATCTGTAGTATCCTTAATTTCTAGCTCTGATGAAGAAAATCACCAAAGCGAGGATTGTTTAGTGATAAAATATCATCTATATAACGGAAGATGAATTTAAAGGACTGGGCCAGTTTTTTATCTTTATTTTGAAGGAGCCCTTCGATGAATTCAGCTTCATATGAGTGGAAAAATAGATCGTTTAAAAGGTGCACAATTTGTGCCCATTGGAATTCCGATAGTCTGTTGAAAAACAAGTCCTCCAAACTGGACAAATATATTGTCGATCAGAAACTCTAACATTTTAATCACTTCTTCCTCTGTATATTTTTTCTGTGATTCTGAGTCGTATTTCACACAGTTTGCTTGTTCTCTGCCTATAACAATATATACTTATATCTTTGTTCGCCGTTCTTGCGGGAGAAACATCTATGAATTATACCTTTCAGCCGTGATTTCAGTAGTTCATGGGGAATTGTAGTATAAAACGTGGAAAAGTCAAAAGTTTTAATGGTGTAACAGTCTGATAATGATCTCGATTTTAAGATGTCAAGCAGATCCTTAGAGTTTTTTAATATCCACATTTCATGTACACCACTTCTTGAGAAGCTAGTACCACAATATTTTTGAAGGCCCTCTTTTACGGCTGTCAAGATTGATGTTAATAGCTTAGAAATATGTTTTGTAGAACATTTAGCAGATCCAGCGATGTACCGTTGTTTGTATGGGCATTTGTGTAATTTTGGTACCCAGTACAAGGAGGGGAGTTCAGTGTCTTCATCTTTGGTTGAAATCCCAAAGGAAAGCAAAACAGATCTATGGTTCTGCAATACAAATGTATCTCCTCCTTGGACAAGTTAGTAGGTGTGGATGTTGGATTGCCCTGGGTATTTCCAATGCCTAGTTCTTTCTTTAAACAATCGATGTAATGATTTTTACAAATGAAAATGATGTTATTAGGGGCTTATCTGCCGGAACAACGAAATATTTGTCATGAATGGAGGACAAGTATCTGGCAACATCGGCATTTTTGAAAATGGATGATGCTTTAGTTCTCGTTGACCCTCGTAGCTGACTGATTCGTTTAAGAATCATGGACCTCACAGCCTTAACCCACTATCTTTTGGTAATTCTGGGTTAAATTCGAATGCATTGTTTTTTTTTACAATATTTCCTTGGTTCTTATACATGTACAGTCCCTGGACCAGTCAATATTCCCATTTTTGCGATCCGTCACGAGTCACAGATTCGTCACCGATCAGTCAAAAGTCAAGTCAGATCATTCAAGATTCAAAAGGCATCCGTCAGATCATTCATTAGTTATCATTCATCCGTCAGGACTCACTGTTCCTAAGTAAGAGCTTGTTTGTACACGTCACCCGTCATCCGTCACCGTTCACCCCTCAGCCAATCAGATTGCATTAGTCATCCGTCACAAGTCATTTTTTATTTCAATTCAGGTTAATTAAAATATCGGAATACTAAGTCTAGTTCTTCTGTAATGATAATACATCGGCGTACAAATATCAAGAGAAAAGAAAAAAATCTGGAAAGAATTAATTGTTTTTTTAAATACTTTAAAATTTTATTTGAAATAAAAGTTAAAATCCGTGAAAAATATTACGAATATATTTAATGATACTATACAACAGGAAATGAAATGGACATTTGGAAATATCTTTAATAGATATAAAAGACAAGTGTACATCAAATACAATAAACCATTATTTTATTTTACAAATTTCTTTACAGGAAGTGTTTCAAAAAGAATTGAACATTCGAGAAAATTCTGGTACATGCATTCGTTGAAAACTTATTGTAACATGTAACAGGGACTGTAATGTATAGTCCCTGTTGTAAATTACTTCTGTCCAGAATTTATGTCAAAATTTATGTCAACACATCACCCGCCGGGAGCACCCGGCAGTCATATATATATGCTTCCAATTTGAAGTTCTTCGGAATTTTTGACAATATAATATTCCCCTGGTAGTCAGACTTTTGAATATGAAACATTTCAACAAAATCTCTGCAAATACCATTTAGTAATGATTCATTCCAATAAATTCTCTATTTACAGTGTTCCGAAATGATTTTAATGTTTGGGATATAAACCTTTAATTATTTCTTGGCAAAATAATATCTGATTAATAGAATTTTGAATGTGAAAGTGTACATAATCTCCAAAAATACCAACTAGAAGTTATTTATTCCAATAATTTCCATATTTGAAGTGTTTCGAAATGATTTAAATGTTTGCAATATAAAATTTTAGTAAATTTTTGGTAAAATAATATCTGATTAATATAATTTTGAATGTGAAGTGAGAATTCAATCTCCAAAAATATTATTAAGAATTGATTTATCCAATAATTTCCATATTTGAAGTGTTTCGAAATAATTTGAATGTTTGCGATATTAACTTTTAGTCAATTTTTTTTTGTAAAATTATATCTGACTAATAGAATTTTGAATGTGAAATGCGAATAAAATCTCCAAAAATACCATCTAGAAGTGATTTATTCCAATTTCTATATTTAAAGTGTTTTGAATGATTTGAATGTTTGCAATATAAAGTTTTAGTTAATTTTTGGCAAAATAATATCTGCTTAGTATAATTTTGAATATGAAATGAGAATACAGTCTCCAAAAATACCATCTAGAACACTGCACGAAATGATACATTTATTGGAAAATTAAATGCATCTTATATGAACATTAAATTTCAAATTTAGAAATATAATACAAGTTTATTTCTCTTGAAAACTTCTCATTTACTTTAAGTTTACATTAGCTTTAATTTTACAATTAAATTCCCAAATTTACACCCCATTTAATGTCAAGTTTAAATTTGTTTAAACTTCAGGTTTAATACATATTAAACTTGTATAAACTACAAATTTAATTTCTGATTTAAGATATTTTAAGTTTGTATAAACTAGAAATTTATTTTTGATTAAATATATATTAAATTTATATAAACTAGAAATTTATTTTTGATTTAATATATATTAAATCTGAATAAATTAAAATTTTAATTGACTAATTCTTACCATTAAATCTCTTTAAACTAGTAGAATAATTAAGT